>QRFJ01005126.1:0-29079 GCA_006176705.1 Cocos nucifera | reverse complement strand
TACCTTAGTGTTGAAGCATCCTTTATTCTAGGAATTAAGGCTATAGGGATAGACCAGAATAAGGATGCTAGGACTTTCATAGAAGATGTACATAGAGGAAGTACTAAAAGAGGTTTAGTATGGAAAACTCTAAGAGGGGATTAATACCCTTCAGACATGGTATTCATCTTTCAAGAAGATGTGCCCCAGCACACCTGAGGAAATAGAACGCCTGAGCAAGATTCCTTATGCTTCTGCAATAGGGAGCCTCATGTATGCCATGCTATGTACACGACCTGATATAGCCATGCTTGGAGTGTCACAAGCAGATATCAGTCAAATCTAGGTGAAGAACACTGGACTTCTGTGAAATGTATCCTTAAGTACTTGAGAAGAACTAAGGATATGATGTTGGTCTTTGGTAACGGAGAACTCCTAGTTCAAGGATACACAGACTCGGACTTCATGTCTGATATAGATGATCGAAAGTCGACATCTGGAAGTCTGTTTGTGTGCAATGATGGAGCTGTCAGCTGGAAGAGTTTCAAGCAAACTGTGATAGCAGATTCCACCATGGAAGCAGAATATAGCTGCATCAGAGGCTGCAAAGGAAGCATTCTGGTACAAGAAGTTTGCTGCAGAAATTGGGTAATGCATCAGATGCCATTCCTCTTTACTGCGACAACAATGGCGCCATAGCCCTTGCTAAGGAGCCGAGGTCTCACCAGAAGTCCAAGCACATTGAGCGGCGATATCATCTCATCCGCGATTATCTTGAGAAAGGTTACGTTGAGGTCAAGAGAGTCAACTCCGCAGATAATGTGGCAGACCCACTTACAAAGTCGTTGGGCCAGCAGAAGATCGAAGCCCACCTTGAGAAGATAGGACTTAGACTTGTAGCCAATTGGCTTTAGGACAAGTGGGAGATTGTCAAATATATGTGCCTTAGAAGTCAGAATTGGCTGACACTTGTAATACACTTCTAGGGGCAAAATTGTAATTTTGACTATAATTAATGAAATGGGTTATTTTCTATCACACCTGTGTATTTAGTGTCTGTGATACATCCTTTGAGTTAATGGTAATGATAATTCATATTTTCAAGAGTTGAAAATTTAAGACATGAATAATCATTATTAACTCATAAACAGCTCCCGACCATAGGATCATCACTAGGATGGTGATTGATCCAGAAGGTTGGTGTACGATCGCTTCTCTTTAGTAGATGAGTCTTGAGTCTACGGTGTGGAGACATCGGAGCGAAAGTACAGGTACTCGTTAGAGAACGAGGGCACTGAGCGTGACCACCTCAAGTAGTCATTAGGAAGTCTACCTTCTCGTCAATGACTGACTCGATGCTGCAGTAGTGTGTCTGGTTCTTTGACCTGAGATGCATCGGCAGTTCACCTTGAGGGTGTTATAGTTTACTACACCATTACTCGGTCTCCTAGCCATATGGAACCCTGAGGTGTATGTTGGCTATGACATGTTCATTGTAGGAACTGGATTGCATCAAGATGGGATCTATCTACCTCGGTGGTAGAGGAGCAGCCCTATGATAATCATGAGAATCAAGTCCTAAAGCCCATGGCCATGGCAGAGTGAAATAATAGAAAGAGTTTCTATTTAGGTTTTCACATTGGACTCGAATCGAATGATTATATCATATGACAGAAACTAGGGTTTGACGAGTTTACCTTAACCCTAATCTGATCGGGCTCAAGATAGAAGAACTTAATCACACAGGTAGCTGCACCAAGAGGTTCGCATTCAGCTCTGATGGGTTGCCACCATATACTGCTAGGTGTCACTGGTGGATTTTGGGAGCAATTAGAATGATTAGATGATCGATCATTCTAGCTGGTCGAATCAGAAGAGTTCTGATCCATCGAAAGGAGTTTCGATGATGTCTATGATAGAGATCATGACATATCCCATTACCATACAGAACTGAACCTAACTGGGTCACACAAACAAGGGTTTGAATCTGGTGATCATCAATTGAACTGATCTAGTTCAATTGATCTGAATGAGATTCAATTAGGTTCAAGGAAATCGTGCTAGCACTCGATTGAACCTAACGTTCTTCTTTTGCTATCATAAATAAGTTGTCCTATCTGAGCTAAAAGAGTTTGTGCTCAATCAGAGGCCTTCATATGGTCTGACTGGAGGTTGTCCAAGTCAGAATAGGTTGTCTTATTTGTAAGACATTACCTGCCATTTTTGGTCACCTGCCATTTTTGGTCACCTGCCATTTCTTGTTCTTTGACTTGGTCAAAGTCTACTTTGACTGGTCAAATGTTGACCATTGACCTTTGACTTTTGACCAATGTCATGCACCTATTGGAGAGCTGATGGGGGCCTGTCCCCCTGCCAGAACCTGGCAAGGAGAAGGGCGCACGCAAGGGTGGTGTAGGCCCAAGTAGGAGGCGCCTAGGAGTCCTTGTTGGACAAGGACTCCATCTCCTTTTTGGATTCCAATTGAGTTCTTCTAAGAACCAACTTTGACTGGTCTTAGGCACCCTCTAAGGAGGAATCCAGGGGTCTCTATTTCCACCATCAGATTTAGATCTGATTTCACAAAGGGTTGTGATTGGTTGGGAGGAAGAGGAGTTGGATCACGCTTAGTCTATAAATAAGACCCTGCGCCCAACTCAGATTCTAATGCAATTCAATTGAGAAACCCCACGCCCCAAGGTTGCCTCTCCCCTCCTCCTCCATGCCATAGCTCTTCTCCCTTGCTCTCCACGTCCAAAAGGTGTTTTGGACTTTGGTTGGTGCGATTCAGATCAAGGAAAGGCGATCAAAAGCAAGAAGGCTGCGCTGCTGCAAAAGGACGACTGCAGATCTTCAAAGAGTTTTGAAGATCCTCCAGATCAGATCCAGATCTGATTTTTGGAGGCATGATAGAGAAGAAGAGGATCTCCAATCCAACCTGAGTGGATACCGGTAGAGGCCAGGCGCTTGCGTGGCTAGATCCAGAACCTTCCACTGCAATCAGGATCATCTACAGGGTAATAGGATTACCCAAATCAGGTAAATTTAAATTTGATTTAATTTATCTTATTTTATTTTATTTATTAAAATAATAAGAATCAAATCTGAAACATATCAAGATCTGATTGGGATCAAGAGAAAAATTTTTGAAATATATCTCTTGATCTGATCAGATCTGGACGAACCTGGACCGGGAAATCAGGATTTCCCTTCAAGTATTTCATTATAGATGATCTATCTGGTTATGGGTGCATCTGGCCTGAATCATTTGTGTGAGGATTTAAGGTGCTTCCAAGCCTTGGGAGGCCATGAAAGGAGTCACGGTGATGGCTTTGAAGATTTTAAGGGCTTGGTTGGTGCTTCGAAGACCTGAGATACAAGGTGAAGCAAGGAACCAAAGTTAGAAAATCAAGACTACAGAAGAAAGATTTTCTGCAGGTTAGCTAGCTCAGTCCAAAATTGGATCGACTAAGTGTTAGTGCATAGGCAAAATATAGAGCTGTGCATTCGGGACTGCTGGCATGGCACAGAACTGGGCCGACTTAGTTTTAGACTGAGCCAACCAAGTGGAACTTAGCCGGCTTAATGCTGAGACTGAGCCGACTCAGTGCATGGGTAGAAGTTACGCGAGGATCTATTTTGGGCTAGTGTCTGGGGATGATTCTAGGAGTCTTAAGGCTTGGTTTGAGAGTGGCTAATCCATGTATGGGTCGGATCTAGATCCAGAGGATGAGAGCATGGGAGACATAGGTGTACATGGGCTTGGTGAGTGCTTTCATGCATTGGGTTAGCCAGAGAGTTTTTTGATCGGGCCTAATGGCTATGTATAAATACATAGATTGTATTAGGATTTTAATGGTTGGAATCAATATAGACCTTTTCTCCCTCAACTCTCTTCTTCTCTTTTCTCTAGAGTTGCCACCCTAGGGTTCTTGAAGAAGCCCTAGAGAAGGGGGTGTCTCCCTCAAGTTCAAGGAGAAAGATGCTCCATCACAGATCTAGGTGGAGAATCGGTGGTTTGCTGCCCATAGAGAACGTCATAGGTTTTTTTAGGTCTATGCTAAAGATCAGGAGCTTTTGTAACATGGTATCGATGCTTGTGATGTCAAGAATGATTGGCATTCGAGCGATATCATAACTCTATAATTTGGTATCAGAGCTAGATGATGCCTGGAATATTATGGTATTAGAGCCAGGTTTCAGAGCCTGATGGTGCATAGAACAAGTTAGGTTTCAGAGCTTGATGGTGCATGAAAAGGAAGGAGAAGTCGTACAAGGTGAAATAAAAAATCTACACAAGAATTCCATGGTATGCCTCAAATCTATCTTTGTTATTGCTGTAGTTTGGCCAACCAGGAGCAACGAGTTGATGGTGGAGTTTGAGAGATTTAGTGGAAAGGAATTTTTCTGAGGTGGAAGGATTTGGTGGATGATTTGTTGATCGGTCTTGGTGGAAAGATTGGGGTATATGATAGTTATGTGACAAGCAGGAAGCGCTGGAGTGCTATAGTAGCATTTTTCTGAAGATGCAGGACTGAGAGAGGCTCAGTGATGCAGCAACCGAGGGAGGTATCTCAGTAGAGAGCATCAGGATTCTCTAGAAAGATGGGCAGTGTAGAGCTATTGATGAGAGGTTTTCCAAGGGATAATGGTCGAAGGAAGGCCGAAGAAGCGACTATATGTCCTTCGATGTTCGAAAGATGGAGAAGTAGTCAGAGATGTATTCAGTGGTTCGACCAGAGCAAGGATTTATGGAGCCTTGGGAGTGATGGAGATGGATGATCCATAAAGGTCCAGTAGGTTAGGATTGGGTGGCTGTAGAGCGGTGTAGAGATGAGTCAGGGAGCGCTGGAGTGCTGCAGGAGTGCTTTCCTAAAGGCAGAAAGTTGAGAGAGGCTCGATGGTGCAACAGTCGAGGAGTGTATCTCAGCATATGGTGTTAGGGGCTTCTCAAGGAGATCAAAAGTAGGTCTCAGGGTAAGCCAGGAGGTCTCAGGGAGTGCCAGAAGGTCTCAAACAATCGGGAGTATTATGGATCAGGTTTCTTCTATAGGTGCACCAGAAAGAGTCGTGGTTCAGATGGAGGATGGTTCTCCAGATGCAACTGAAGCGATGGCTGGTGTAGGGGTAGAAGAAAAGAACTAGGGTGGAATTTTCTAGGGTTTAGTTGCTAGTTTTAGAAGAGTTGGATGAGCTCTTGGGTTTCGGAGGTGCCCACGGGTTGCGGAGGTATCCGAGGTGGCTTCAAAGAGGGCTGCAGAGTGCGGAGGATTCGAAGGGGCAACGACAGTGTTCGAGGTGCAGCGATAGGCTCAGCAGTGCACCGTTGAGTGGTTGGCCTCGAGGGACTCGATGATAGAGTCGACTTCTACGGCATCTGGTGGACTTCGGATATAGGTGGAGCTCCACAGTGGTGGCTTCACAAGTGGAGAGAAAATTTGACATGAGTTCAGAGCACCGATGATGCATATTTTCAGGTGGAGCGGTGTGTGCAGGTGGATAGGCATAGCTCCGAGGAGATTGTGTCAGATGGTACAGCATGTGCTAGTGTATAAATTCTATAGGTTTTCTAAAAAAGTTTAGAGAAAGTGATGCAGCTGCTAAGCAGAAGGGATCTTACAATTCTAGGATGGTGCCAAGAAGCAAGCACAGGTCTTCAGCGGTGGAGGCAGTCATCCCAAAGGCCTCAAGGGTGCACGATAGCTAAAGAGGATTGGTAGAGGTGATGTTTGCATTGGTGCTGTCGAGCGCACAGGGATAGTAAGAACATGTAGGAGGTCATTGTCAAGGGGTTTGCCAAGGCTTGGGGCACCAAGGTAGAGTTTGTGAAGATTTATGGTACTTTCAAGCCTTGGGAGGCCATGGAAGGAGTCACGGTGATGGCTCCGAAGATTCTAGGGGCTTGGTTGGTACTTTGGATACCTGAGGTACAAGGTGGAGCAAGGAACGAATCAAGACTATAGAAGGAAGACTTTCTACAGGTTAGTCAGCTTAGTCCAAAATTGGATCGGCTAAATCTTAGTGCATAGGCAAAACAAAGAGCTATGCATTCGGAACTACTGGCACGACATAGAATTGGACCGGTTCAATTTCAGACTGAGCGAACCCGGTGGAACTTAGCCTGCTTAGTGCTGAGACTGAGCCAGCTTAGTGCGCGGGCAGAAGTTACGCGAGGGTCTATTTTGGGCTAGGATCTGGGATGATCTTAAGGGTCTTAAGGCCTAGTTTGAGAGGTCTTAAGGTGGCTAATTCATATTTGGGTCGGGTCTAGATCTAGAGAATGAGAGCATGGGAGACATGGGTGTACATGGGCATGGTGAGTGCTTTCATGTGTTGGGTTAGTCGGAGAGTTTTTTGGTCTGGCCTAATGGCTATGTATAAATACAAAAGTTGTATTATGATTTCATAATGCTATGAATGCTATGGAATACATACCTTTTCTTCCTCAACTCTCTTCTTCTCTTCTCTCTAGAGTTGCCACCGTAGGGTTCTTGAAGAAGTCCTAGAGAAGGAGGGCATCTCCCTCAAGCCCAAGGAGGGAGGTGCCCCATCATAGATCCAGGTGGTAGGATCGGTGGTTTGCTATCCATAGAGAACATCACAGGTTCCTTCAGATCCATGCTAAAGATCAGAAGCTTCCATAACATGGTATCGATGCTTGTGATGCTAAGGATGATTGACATTCGAGCGATATCATGGGTCTACAATTTGATATCAGAGCTAGATGATGCCTGGAATATTATGGACGATAATAATTTGAAATGTAAAAATGATTCAATAATGAAAAAGAAAAACAAACTGGAAAGGGCATTGGATCTCTTCAATTAGATCGAGAAGGTGAATACTTATCTAGTAAGTTTATGATATATTTAGGAGAGAATAGGATTCTGTCTCAGTGGATTTCTTTTTGGAATATAGTGTATCTAAAAGAAGAAAATTGAACTTTCTTAGACTTTGTTCAATCCACGATAGGGTTCACTTGTCTGCTTGCTTTAAGGTTGCGCTCTTATGGCTACTAGTTTTACTCTAAATTTATACCAAGTAAATTTATTGTAAAGACTCCATATGGGATATGGATCGGATATAGACCTAGACTCTCTCACCTTCGGGTTTGGAGTTGATTAGCCTATGTCAAAGATTTGCATGCAGATAAACTTGGATCCTGGTCTAATAAGTGTTTAAGGGTTATTAATTCTACTATGCTAAAGAATATAAGATGTTCATCAGCAGTAGGGCAATTCTTTTGAAAAAAAGTTTCTTAGAGAAGAAACTGATGCCTGTCATGTTAAACTTGTAAAAGTTTGACAGGTAGAAAAGAACCGACGTTATCTGGTAAAACTATAGAACCGAATTTGATCAGATCAAATTCGAAGCTCATTAAAGTGCCACCATTAAGAAGATCCGGTAGAGTACCATATTAGCCAGATAGATACTTCAGTATTTAGATTCGAGATGGCGATCCTATTGAGTTCGATGAGAATAATAAGGATCCGATCATCTATAAGGATAAAATATAGTGGCCTGACTCCGAGAAGTGGCTTGGAGCCATATAATCTAAATTGAAGTCTATGAAAATTAATAGTGTATGGACACTAGTTGATTCACCTGAAGGGATAAAATTCATTAGATATGAATGAATTTTTAATAGGATCAGAGTAGCATAGATGGGAAGGTAAGGACCTATAAAGCCCATCTGAGTATTATCTCAGAGTTCAAATATATGTTCTGAACGTATATCTTTGTTATGAACAAAGATAAATCCTGTATTTATAATTGAAAAAAATGTTTTGTAGTGTTATTTCTTATGATGTTTGAGGATGAAATTCTCTTAATCAAGAATGGCATTCCAGCATTGCAAAGAATAAAAATTTAGCTATCATCTTATTGAAGGAAAATCCTGATTTTCCGATCCAGGTTCGTCCAGATCTGATCAGATCAAGAGATATATTTTAAAAATTTTTCTCTTGATCCCAATCAGATCTTGATATGTTTTAGATCTAATTCTTATTATTTTAATAAATAAAATAAAATAAGATAAATTAAATCAAATTTAATTTACCTGATTTGGGTAATCCTATTACCCTGTAGATGATCCTGATTGCAGCGGAAGGTTCTGGATCTAGCCACGCAAGCGCCTGGCCTCTACCGATATCCACTCGGGTTGGATCTGGAGATCCTCTTCTTCTCTATCACACCTCCAAAAATTAGATCTGGATCTGATCTGGAGGATCTTCAAAACTCTTTTGAAGATCTGCAGTCGTCCTTTTGCAGCAGCGCAGCCTTCTTGCTTTTGATCGCCTTTCTTTGATCTGGAATTCGCACCAACCTAAGTCCAAAACTCTTTTGGACGTGGAGAGGCAAGGGGAGAAGAGAGTTATGGCATGGAGAAGGAGGGGAGAGGCAGCCTTGGGGCGTGGGGTTTCTCAATTGAATTGCATTAGAATCTAGGAGTTGGGCGCAGGGTCTTATTTATAGACCTCTTGTGATCCAACTCCTCTTCCTCTCAACCAATCACAACCCTTTGTGAAATCAGATCTAAATCTGATTGGTTGGAATAGAGACCCCTGGATTCCTCCTTAGAGGGCGCCTAAGACCAGTCAAAGTTGAATTCTTAGGTAGAACTCTGATTGGAATCCAAAAAGGGAGGATGGAGTCCTTGTCCAACAAGGACTCCTAGGCGCCTCCTACTTGGGCTCACGCCACCCTTGGCGTGCGCCCTTCTCCTTGCCAGGTTCTGGCAGGGGGACAGGCCCCCACCAGCTCTCCAATAGGTGCATGACATGTGGTCAAAAGTCAAAGTATCAATGGTCAACATTTGACCAGTCAAAGGTAGACTTTTGACCAAAGTCAAAGAACAAGAAATGGCAGGTGACCAAAAATGGCAGGTAATGTCTTACAAAATAAGACAACCTTTTCTGACTTGGACAACCTCCAGTTCAGACCATATGAAGGCCTCTGATTGAGCACAAACTCCTTTGGCTCAGTCAGGACAACTTATTTATGATAGTAAAAGAAGAACGTTAGGTTCAATCGAGTGCTAGCACGATTTCCTTGAACCTAATTGAATCTCATTCAGATCAATTGAACTAGATCAGTTCAATTGATGATCACCAGATTCAAACCCTTGTTTGTGTGACCCAGTTAGGTTCAGTTCTGTATGGTAATGGGATATGTCATGATCTCTATCATCGACATCATCGAAACTCCTTTCGATGGATCAGAACTCTTCTGATTCGAACAGCTAGAATGATCGATCATCTAAATCATTCTAATTGCTCCCAAAATCCACCAGTGACACCTAGCAGTATATGGTGGCAACCCATCAGAGCTGAATGCGAACCTCTTGGTGCAGCTACCTGTGTGATTAAGTTCTTCTATCTTGAGCCCCGATCAGATTAGGGTTAAGGTAAACTCGTCAAACCCTAGTCTCTGTCATATGATGTAATCATTCGATTCGAGTCCAATGTGAAAATCTAAATAGAAACTCTTTCTATTATTTCACTCTGCCATGGCCATGGGCTTTAGGACTTGATTCTCATGATTATCATAGGGCTGCTCCTCTACCACCGAGGTAGATAGATCCCATCTTGATGCAATCCAGTTCCTACAATGAACATGCTATAGCCAACATACACCTCAGGGTTCCATATGGCTAGGAGACCGAGTAATGGTGTAGTCAAACTATAACACCCTCAAGGTGAACTGCTGATGCATCTCAGGTCAAAGAACCAGACACACTACTGCAGCATCGAGTCAGTCATTGACGAGAAGGTAGACTCCCTAATGACTACTCGAGGTGGTCACGCTCAGTGCCCTCGTTCTCTAACGAGTACCTATACTCTCGCTCCGGTGTCTCCACACCGTAGACTCAAGACTCATCTACTAAAGAGAAGTGATCGTACACCAACCTTCCGGATCAATCACCATCCTCGTGATGATCCTATGGTCGGGAGCTATTTATGAGTTAATAATGATTATTCATGTCTTTAAATTTTCAACTTTTGAAAATATGAATTATCATTACCATTAACTCAAAGGATGTATCACAGACACTAAATACACAGGTGTGATAGAAAATAACTTATTTTATTAATTATAGTCAAAATTATAATTTTGCCCCTAGAAGTGTATTACAAGTGTCAGCCAATTCTGGCTTCTAGGGCACATATATCTAACACTTATTTCTTCATGTACGAGATCAGACATGGTATACTCACTAGAGGTAGTGAGCAGATACCAGTCTGATCCAAGTGAGAGAGCCACTGAAAGATTGTATACACAATCCTTAAGTATTTGGAAAATACTAAGGTTCAATGACTCAAATATGAAAGTATTGACTTAAAATATGTGAATGTTTTAATTTTAGTCAAAATAAGATGACAACAAGAGAATATCGGATCATACCCTAATTGTAGGAGTAATCTGCTGAAAAGATTCCAAGCAGTATACTTTAGCCTATTCAGTTAGTGATGTAGAGTACATCGCGGCATATGATGCTGCCATGTAAGCTGCACAATTGCTGAGGTTCATTAGTTGGTTGGGAGTGGCATCCTCCACTAATGCTCCAGTCCTATCATAGCACTGGAGCCATAGCTTAGGCTAAAGAATCCAAGGACTAGCATATTCTGCATCGCTATCACCTTAGATATTAGATCTAGGTGACGTCGATCTTTAGAAGATCGATATAAAAGGAGAAGTTGACTAACCCATTTGCTAAGACCTCAAAACTAAGGATTTCTACAAACTCAAGTGGAAGAAAAGATATTTGATATCATTCTGATTGGCTTTAGTCCAAGTGGGAGTTGTTGAAAACTGTGTCCTAAAGTCAATCATCTAAGTGGTAGATGATTGAAAAAATTAGTATATGAATTATCTAATAATAATAGTTATTTGACTAATTTATCATAAAAGTTCTATCTTTCTTAAATAAACTTCTAAATTATGATGAAGTCCTTAGAACCATAATCAATCGATAAAGAAGGATTTATTAGATGATTTTTAAATAGTTCACGATCAAATGATAAGTTATTAATAAGGATGATAACTTATCGAGTGTAGGTCGTCATATGCCATATATATTGGTTGTCCTCATAACCAAGTGGTGTAGAGATACTGGTATGGCATCCAGATGAGATATAGGAGTACATCTATATTGAACGTGATCAATGTAGCACTCTACTATCAAGAGTAGCTAGCTAAGGCCAATGGGTATAGGTGTCCTTTCTACCTGAGATCACCATGATGACTTGCAAACAACTCACTATACTTTGGTACCAGAATGCCTATATTTCTAATATAGGTTTGAAAGATTTTTAGGTATAGTTAAATACTCATAAAGTTGGTGTGTGAGTCAAAATAAGATTGACCACTCCTGATTAACTTCAGAAAGAGAATGACTCGCTGTGTTTTAATTTAGCAAAACCTAGGCTTGGATAATCCTCGTGAGGTGTCACGGGATTTGCACAATTTTGAAAAATAATAGAGATGACTTGTATGAATGTTTGATAGCATACTCAAAGTCGTCTTGAGCATTATTGGTCATAGGGATGAATTATACAGTAACCATGGGTCAGGATTCTAAGAATGTTTCTTTACATACATTCGACCTATCTGGATGTTGGGAACTATTGATAGATGGTTGCTTCGACTGGTACAGGAATTGGTTTCTATGCTACCAACTTTGGTTCGAACCTATGGGGTCACACACATTAGAGACTGTAACTTGATCAGATGGTTAATCGTTGATTGAGAATCGTTCTAAGGTCAAATGATCAATACGATTGAAGTTTGACCTAATGCAAGTGTTGTAGGAGGATCGATTAGCAATTGGATTACTAATTGGCTCAATTTAATTGAGCAATTAGATTGAGATCAAGTTTAATTGAATTAGATTTAATTAAAATTAGTTTGAACTTAATTAGATTAAGTCTAGTTAGTTTATTAGATAATCGAATTGCAAGAAAGAATAATTAATTTTCTTGTTTGACTAGGACTTAGGTGCACCTAATTGACTTAGGATTTAAATCAGATTTAAATCTTAATTTAATCTAATTTAATTAGACTTCTAGTTAAACTTGGATCACCCTTAATTGGGTTGCATTTAATCTAATTTAAATAAAATTTAAATTAGATTCAAAACTATTTTGACCTAGTCAAACAAGAGGAGTCCTAGTTGGACTGGGACTCTCTCTCTTTCTCTTGCACCTAAGAAAGCCCATGCCCACCCATTTTTTTTTTATGTTTATGTGAAATATTCCCATGCCTAAGATCTTCTCCATGCACCACATATCTAGATTATTTGAAATAAAATTTGATCGGGTCAAATATGGGAAAGTTGTTGTGATTTGAACTCTATTTAATAGAGTCTCCTTTGACCAAAACACTTCCCTCCTTTTGTTTTTTTCCTCCAATGCCACTAGATGTTGTTCACTCCCTATTCCTTTCTTTTGTATGTGAATTCAAGTGGTTCTTATGCCTAAAATCAAGGAAGGGGCATCCAAGAGTTGGATGCCCCATAGAAGTCCATATAAGACTAGGTTTGACCTAGTCTTCCTCAAAAAAATTGGGGCACCTCCTTTGAGATGGTTTGAGGATGTGATAAATCCTAGAAAATTAATTGAAAACTTGAAGAAAAGGAGGAGAAGGCATGGTGGTTTTGGGATGCCAAGACTCTTGGAGGAGGACCTTTCTTTTGGACATCAAACGATGATGTCTTGATGAAGACAAGGTAAGAGAGGATTATCTTCTCTTGTACTTTTTTTTTATGTTTCTCTCTTCTTATTTTATATATGATTTTTCTATGATAAAAATCAAAGATATATAAAGTGAGATGGCATGGGGATCCATGCTTCAAGGTGTTGGAGCATAGTGATCATCTTTGGACATGATCTGATCATGTCCTGATGAGAGAAGAAGAAGAGAAGAACATCTTCTCTTAGGATTTCTTAGAGAACCCATCTTTTCTAATTTTTATGAGAATTTTGTATGAATAAAATCAAAAATATTAGATCTATAAATTTAGAAAAAATTCTAGAGGAGAAAGTCTCCTCTTGTCCTAACATAGAGATATTTTCAGGATATCAATCGTTGATGTCCTGAAGGAGAAGACTTGTCTTCTCTTATGATTTATTTTTCTTTATTTTTATTTTTTGATTTATGGTAGATCCAATGGTTAGACTTCTTCCTTATTTCTCTCATATTCTTCATCTCTTGGAGTATCTAAGAGATCTAGAGAATATGTTCTTGATTGACCATCAGGAGGGATCCGTGTGAAGCTAACATTTCGAGCGGATCTTCATTCGACGAACCACCAATTTATGTTGCAGACTCGTGTGGATCATCTATAGAGGTTGGACGCATGTTTGGCTCTAAAGATAATAATAAAAATCAACCACGGAGTTCTCAATCCATGCAAAGGTAAGAGATCTGATCTCTTGGTGACCTAGATATGATCTAGGGTTAGATCTAGAATTATTCTAAATCTAGGTATTGATATGATCAATACCACTTATGATTAATTTAATTTTAGATTTATATTTGCATCATGACATGTTATAGATCCTTAATGTAGGGTTTTATAATCTGATTACATGCATATTGTAGATTAAACTATTTAATCTATGTCTTCCGCTGCTTTAATTTTGAAAAAATTTTGAAATCTATGCATTAAATTCTGCATGTTTCTTAACACATATCTCATATGGAGTCTTAACTACAGGCTTACTTGAAATCCTATTTAACAGATAACAAGCTAATTTGAGTGCATATTTTTAAAAGGATATCGACAAGCTGGCAAAATCCATCATAGATTGGATCATGTCTAATAGAGTTTGATTCCTCCTTTCAGACACCATTATGCTGTGGTGTTCCTAAAGGAGTCCATTGGAAGAGAATCTTATTCTCTCCTAGATATATGAAAAACTCATCGAAAAGATATTTTTCTCCTCGATCAGACTGAAGAGTTTTAATACTCTTTCTAGTTTATTTTTCTACTTCACTTCGGAATCATTTGAACATTTCAAAAGAATCTGACTTATGTTTCATCAGATAGATATATCCATATCTAGATAGATCATCTATGAGAGTGATGAACTAGACATATCCACCTCTGGTATTTATGCTCATTGGTCCACATACATCAGTATGTACTAGACTTAAGAGCTTAGTGGCTCTCTCACCTTTTCTAGTAAAAGGTGACTTGGTCATTTTACCAAGAAGAAAAAATTCATAGGTTGGAAATGATTCATAATCACTGACTTCAAAGATTCCTTCTTGAGTTAATCTATTTATCCTATTCTTATTTATGTGACCTAGCCTACAGTGCCATAGGTAGATATCATAGATATTATCTAATCTAGGATATTTTCTAGAAGTATACATTACACTCACAGACTATGATAAAATGTAAATACCATTTCTCCATTGTCCTTGCATTATTATAACGTTATTCATAATAATGTCACAATAATATCCTTTTATTAATAAATGATAACCATCTTTGGGCAAAAGGCCAACAAAGATTATATTCATCAGAAAGGTAGGACAATAATGACATTCATTTAAAGAAATAATATTAGTATTGAAAATGAGTTGAACTATTCCTATAGCTCAAACTGGAACAGACCTTCCATCTCCAACATTTAGAAATCGCTCATTATTTTCAAATTTTCTACTAACTTGAAGTCCTTGCAACGTATTGCAAATATGGACTGGACTTTCGGTATCCAATATCAAAGTAGAAATATCATAAATAAAAAAATTATAAGATATTATCATATAACATCCTTGATCAGCAACTACTTGCTTATCTCTCTTATTCAGCTTGTTGGGAACATGGAAATCATGATACTGAGGATAATTCCTCTTTCAATGCCTCTACTTCTTATAGTGGAAGCATTCTATTTGATCTAGGTTATTCTTAGATCTTATATTTAAATTGGGCATAGAGGCCCCAACACAAACCACTTCGTGTTGCTGAACAACATTCAACTTTCGATACTTATTATCGAAGTTGGATCTCATAAGTTAATCACTATTTAATAGTAAATAGAGTAACTGTGATTTGGATTTAACTGCATAAAGGAGAACCAAAAGCCTAATTAGTGATTGATTCATTAAATTTAAAGATTTAGACTTTAATCAAAAGATTTCTTTCACTATTTTGTATGAATTGGTAGCCTCTACTTCCAATTCGAGGAATTATCCTAATTTCTTAGTAGGTACTAGAATCCACATAGATTGCACACAAGTCCAACTATGGTTGATCAATCCATGTACATCTAAGAATAGGTTCATAATCAATTATTTCTTTAAATAACTTTTAGTAATTTAATTTTGCCCTAGGTATCTTTTCAGTGGGCTAGGGCCTCCATTAAAAGTCTCGGTTAGATCCAACCATTAACATGATCATACTTGGTCCATCTAACTAATGAATAATTAAGCCAACTATGGTTAATCAACCTAACCATCATTTAAAGAGATGCATCCAAGAAATCATATTATGAATGATAATTCTATTAGCGGATAAGCATCAGGCCTAGGGCCTCCAATGATTATCCAACTAATGGATCCATTATCATCCACTTAATGGAAGGCTATGATCTAGTTATCACCATAACTATTTTATTTTATGAATCTAATAATTTTAGAGAATTTAATTGATTTGATTTAGATGAAGAAAGTCAGATGAACCAGCTTATCATGATCTTTTTACTGACTTCATCAAGTCAGATTAAAGGAGACCATTAATAGGCTGGTCTAGGAGCACCTTAACCAGTCAGACTGATTTACCTAGCTGACATGGGTCAACTCGAATTGCCAAGTGATTTGATCAAAACATAATCTCACCAAGAAGGCTAGGTAAGTAAGATCAATGGGAGGGTTTGCTAAAGCTTGCCTTAGACATTATCAGAAATGATTAAGTAAGCAGGCTGCCAATTAAAAACCATCGATCGTATATGCCAGACTTACCTTAGACACCAACTAGTTAATTAATTTTGATTAGATCAACCAAACAGTTTGAGCTATATCGCAAAGCTAAGAATCAAGTCCATCTTGGGTCTCGTTAAAGACATGGACTTGACCAACTATAACTATTGAATTGATCTAGAGAATTCTTGACCTAATCAAAGACAACAATTGATTAGATTTAATCAATTCTCTAATTAAGTCCATTCTTTAATCTAACCCTAGGTCTAACCCAATTAATGGACCTAATCTCCACTAATCCATTCAACCCAATGTGTTATGATTCATGTCCTAGGATTTTCAATTCACAATCCTAGATCCTAATCAAACAACTTCTTAATTCTTAATTAAGTTTTGGGTTGAGAGGTGGGATTCGACTTTTTGAAAATAATTTTCATGTCTGTAAAATATTTTTACAACATGGTCCTATGAACCAAGTTACATGTTTGATTCATAATCAAAATGCAAGTAACATAAACATGAATCTACTTTAGATTTAATCTAAATAGGTTTATGTAATTGAAATAGGTTCAACACCAATCGATCATAAATCTTTCAAGATCAAATATAATATATTTATGATAATTAAAATTAGATTAAAATATTTTTAATTAGATCATAAAATTTTTAGATCTAATCTAAAATTTTATGATTAATATTTTAGATCAGCACATACTAGGACAATCTTTCCATTGTAAGGGGTAAACCTTATAGCATGACAACCTTATAGCAGTTCGTGCAATTTAAAAAATTTTATTTTTAGATCTAAAATTATTTTAAATCTATTAAATCATAAATAAAATTAGATCAAATCTTTCAAGATCAAATATAATATATTTATGATGATTAAAATTAGATTAAAATATTTTTAATTAGATCATAAATTTTTTTAGATCTAATCTTAAATTTTATGATCAATATTTTAGATCAGCACGTACTAGGACAACCTTTCCACCGTAAGAGGTAAACCATACAGCAAGACAACCTTATAGCAGTTCATAAAATTTAAAAAAAATTATTTTTAGATTTAAAATAATTTTAAATCTATTAAATCATAAATAAAATTAGATCAAATTCAATAAATTTATGATTAGGAGTAGATCATCACGAACTAGGATAACCTTTTTACTGTAAGGGATAAACCTTACAGCAGGACAATCTTATGGTAGTTCATGAGATCTAAATTTTTAATTTTAAATTTAATAATTAGATTATAAATTAAATATAATTTAATAAATAATTTAAATATGCTCAAAAAAATTATGTAATAAGAACCTAGGCTTTGATACCAATTGAAGGAACCAGATCTAAAATTTTACGGATAGATTTTAAAACTTTTTTAAGATCAGACAGTAAAAAACTTAAATAAATTAAATATTTATTTAAATAAATATAAAATACTCTAGATCTAAAATTTATTATATGATATTAAATTAAAAATTAAAAATATAAAAAAAAGATTAATTTGTTGATCTCATCAACATGCTACAATACCGCATCTAATGTAGCTATAGAATAATAGATTAGATCTGAAATCTGAGCAAGTTAGATGTTCTAACTTACTGATCTAGACTTGAGGATGAAGTCATGAGCTTTACATGCATCCAACCTCTAGGATTCGTCCACATGAGCCAACGAACATGATCTAAGTTTCTGCTGCAGGAAATCAGCATAGCATGCTAGTACTGTGCTGATCTCTCTTCGATGGTCAATTTGATACTTTCTTATTCAAGACTTGGACTCTTCACAATATTAGAAGAAAGAAAAGAGCTTTTAGATCTGAGAATCTCTCAAAAAAATTCTCAAAAGGAGGAGGAGAAGAGAAAATCAAAACAGTCCTAGAAGAAGATCCTCTTCTTCTTCTCTTTTCTCTCATCTAGACATCTAGTTTGTTGTCTATGGAACCCCAATGCCCAAGGACTCTCTGAAGGAAAATTCTAATTTTCTGATCCAGGTTCGTTCAGATATGATCAGATCAAGAGATATATTTCAAAATTTTTTCTCTTTGATCTGTATCAGATCTGGGATATTTCAGATCTGATTCTTATTATTTTAATAAATAAAATAAAATAAGGATAAATTAAATCAAATTTAATTTATCTGATTTGGGTAATCCAATTACCCATTGATGATCCTGTATGCAGCGGAAGGTTCTAGATCTACCCACGCAAGCACCTGGCCTCTACCGATATCCACTCAGGCTGGATCTGGAGATCCTCTTCTTTTCTATCACGTCTCCAAAAATTAGATCTGGATCTGATCTGGAGGATCTTCAAAACTCCTTTTGAAGATCAGCAGTCGTCCTTTGCAGCAGTGCAGCCTTCTTAGCTTTTGATCGCCTTTCTTTGATCTGGATCGCACCAACCAAGCTCCAAAACTCCTTTTGGACGTGGAGAGGCAAGGGGAGAAGGTGGTTTGGCATGGAGAAGGAGGGGAGAGGCAGCCTTGGGGCATGGGGAATTGTGATTCAATTAATCTCATTAATTTGAGTTGGGCGCAGGGTCTTATTTATAGACTAACTGTGATCCAACTTCTCTTCTTCCCAACCAATCACAACCCTTTGTGAAATCAGATCTAAATCTGATTGGTGGGAATAGAGTCCCCTGGATTCCTCCTTAGAGGGTGCCTAAGACCAGTCAAAGTTGGTTCTTAGAAGAACTCTAATTGGAATCCAAAAAGGAGATGGAGTCCTTGTCCAACAAGGACTCCTAGGCGCCTCCAACTTGGGCACACGCCTAGGGTGGCGTGCGCCCTCCTCCTTGCCAGGTTCTGGCAGGGGGACAGGCCCCCACCAGCTCTCCAATAGGTGCATGACATGTGGTCAAAAGTCAAAGTGTCAATGGTCAATGTTTGACCAGTCAAAGGTAGACTTTTGACCAAAGTCAAAGAACAAGAAATGGCAGGTGACCAAAAATGGCAGGTAATGTCTTACAAAATAAGACAACCTTTTCTGACTTGGACAACCTCCAGTCAGACCATATGAAGGCCTCTGATTGAGCACAAACTCCTTTGGCTCAGACAGGACAACTTATTTATGATAGTAAAAGAAGAACGTTAGGTTCAATCGAGTGCTAGCACGATTTCCTTGAACCTAATTGAATCTCATTCAGATCAATTGAACTAGATCAGTTCAATTGATGATCACCAGATTCAAACCCTTGTTTGTGTGACCCAGTTAGGTTCAGTTCTGTATGGTAATGGGATATGTCATGATCTCTATCATCGACATCATCGAAACTCCTTTCGATGGATCAGAACTCTTCTGATTCGAACAGCTAGAATGATCGATCATCTAAATCATTCTAATTGCTCCCAAAATCCACCAGTGACACCTAGCAGTATATGGTGGCAACCCATCAGAGCTGAATGCGAACCTCTTGGTGCAGCTACCTGTGTGATTAAGTTCTTCTATCTTGAGCCCCGATCAGATTAGGGTTAAGGTGAACTCGTCAAACCCTAGTCTCTGTCATATGATGTAATCATTCGATTCGAGTCCGATGTGAAAATCTAAATAGAAACTCTTTCTATTATTTCACTCTACCATGGCCATGGACTTCTGGACTTGATTCTCATGATTATCATAGGGCTGCTCCTCTACCACCGAGGTAGATAGATTCCATCTTGATGCCATCCAGTTCCTACAATGAACATGCTATAGCCAACATACACCTCAGGGTTCCATATGGCTAGGAGACCGAGTAATGGTGTAGTCAAACTATAACACCCTCAAGGTGAACTGCCGATGCACCTCAGGTCAAAGAACCAGACACACTACTGCAGCATCGAGTCAGTCATTGACGAGAAGGTAGACTCCCTAATGACTACTCGAGGTGGTCACGCTCAGTGCCCTCGTTCTCTAACGAGTACCTGTACTCTCGCTCCGGTGTCTCCACACCGTAGACTCAAGACTCATCTACTAAAGAGAAGCGATTGTACACCAACCTTCCGGATCAATCACCATCCTCGTGATGATCCTATGGTCGGGAGCATTTTATGAGTTAATAATGATTATTCATGTCTTAAATTTTCAACTCTTGAAAATATGAATTATCATTACCATTAACTCAAAGGATGTATCACAGACACTAAATACACATATGTGATAGAAAATAACCCATTTTATTGATTATAGTCAAAATTATAATTTTGCCCCTAGAAGTGTATTACAAGTGTCAGCCAATTCTGGCTTCTAGGGCACATATATCTAACAATCTCCCACTTGTCCTAAAGCCAATTGGCTACAAGTCTAAGTCCCATCTTCTCAAGGTGGGCTTCGATCCTCTGTTGGTCCAACGGCTTTGTAAGTGGGTCTGCCACATTATCTGTGGAGTTGACTCTCTTGACCTCGACATAACCCTTCTCGAGGTAATCATGGATGAGGTGATATTACCACTTGCTTGGAACTCTTCCAGCCGACAGCACCACCATTGCACACAAACAGACTCCCAGATGTCGACTTTCGATCATCTATATCGGACATGAAATCCGAGTCTGTGTATCCCTGGACTTGGAGTTCTCCATTACCAAAGACCAACATCATATCCTTAGTTCTTCTCAAGTACTTAAGGATACATTTCA
The DNA here is from genome assembly GCA_006176705.1 of Cocos nucifera. Taxonomy (NCBI): domain Eukaryota; kingdom Viridiplantae; phylum Streptophyta; class Magnoliopsida; order Arecales; family Arecaceae; genus Cocos; species Cocos nucifera. Next base: position 8,559 of record QRFJ01005126.1, on the reverse strand, counting down.
CAGAAGTCCAGTGTTCTTCACCTGGATTTGACTGATATCTGCTTGTGACACTCACAGCATGGGCTATATCAGGTCGTGTACATAGCATGGCATACATGAGGCTCCCTATTGCAGAAGCATAAGGGATCTTGCTCATGCGTTCTATTTCCTCAGGTGTGCTGGGGCACATCTTCTTGGAAAGATGAATACCATGTCTGAAGGGTATTAATCCCCTCTTAGAGTTTTCCATACTAAACCTCTTTAGTACTTTCTCTATGTACATCTTCTGTGAAAGTCCTAGCATCCTATTCGGTCTATCCCTATAGACCTTAATTCCTAGAATAAAGGATGCTTCACCTAGGTCTTTCATGGAGAATTCCTTGGACAACCATAATTTTGACTGTTGTCAATCATGGGAATATCATTCCCAATAAGGAGGATGTCATCCACGTACAATACGAGGAAGACAACAGCGCTCCCACTGACCTTTTTGAAAACACACGGTTCCTCTTCATTTTTGATGAAACCAAACTTTTTGATCACATCATTGAAACGAGTGTTCCAGCTCCGAGATGCTTGCTTAAGTCCATATATGGACCTTTGCAGCTTGCAAACCTTGTGATCAGTATCACTGGATGTGAAACCTAGCGGCTGTTCCATATAGATATCTTCCTCAAGATATCCATTTAAGAATGCCATTTTCACGTCCATTTGCCATATTTCATAATCGAAATAGGCTGCAACGGCAAGCAATGTGCGGATGGATTTTAGCATAGCCACTGGGGAAAAGGTATCCTGATAGTCAATGCCTTCGCATTGACTATAACCTTTTGCCACTAGTCTAGCCTTGAATGTCTCCACATTCCCATCTGCACCAATCTTTCTCTTGAAGATCCATTTACACCCAATAGGTACTATACCTTCTGGTGGATCTACCAAGGTCCAGACTTGGTTTGAGTGCATCGAGTCAATTTCTGACTGCATTGCCTCTAGCCATTTCTCGGAGTCGATATCTGATATCGCCTCGTTGTAGGTTTTGGGATCATCACCATGAGCACCATTACCTACGAGGAACATTTTCTCTACTTTCCTCTGAAATAATACCTAAGTATCTCTCAGGGGGATGGGAAACTCTTTCCGATCTACGAGGTGGAGGAGGTAGTGTTCTTATTGGCTCAACCTGATTTGGTTCCAATTGGTCCTTAGCTCGTTGTACTTGTGAGACTTTCTCATCAAGCTTAATCTGCTTTCCAATGCCGCTATCTTGAATAAACTATTTTTCAAGAAAGATGGCATGTCGACTCACAATCACATTGTGGTCTTCTGGAATGTAGAAATAGTATCCTAATGACTCTTTAGGATATCCTATGAATCGAGCTCTAAAGGACCTAAACTCTAACTTGTCCGCTTGTTGTCTTTTGACATGAGCCGGACAACCCCAAATTCTGAGATGACTCAGACTTGGTTTCTTACCGTGCCATATCTCATACGGTGTGGTAGGAACGGTTTTAGAGGGAACCCTATTCAGTAGATAAATTGAAGTTAACAATGAGTGTCCCCAAAGAAAATCAGGGAGGTCTGTGAAGCTCATCATGGATCGAACCATATCCAATAGAGTCCGATTTCTCCATTCTGAAACCCCGTTGAGTTGAGGTGTTCCTGGTGGAGTCCATTGAGAGACTATGCCATTTTTCTTTAGATAGTCTAGGAATTCCCGGCTAAGGTATTCACCTCCTCGATCTGATCGAAGAACCTTAATGGGTTTTTCAGTTTGTTTTTCTACTTCATGTCTGAATTCTTTGAACTTTTCAAAAGCTTCAGACTTGTGTCTCATAAGATACACATACCCATACCTAGATAGATCATCGGTAAAGGTAATGAAGTAGACAAAATTGCCTCTAGCCGGCACATCAAATGGGCCGCACACATCAGTATGTACTAGGGCAAGGAGATCTGTGGCCCTCTCCCCATGTCCAACAAAAGGGAGTTTAGTCATTTTGCCTTGAAGACAAGATTCATAAGTTGGATATGACTCGAAAGTCAACGGACTCAATAGCCCATTTTTCTCCAATTTGTTGATCCTATCTTCTGCTATATGACCTAATCTCAGGTGCCACAGATATCTATCATTTGGACTATCCTTAGGTTGTTTGGCATTCATATTTTGCTCGATAGTTAGAATAGGTACATCAATATGTAACTGATAAAGACCATTAATAAGAAAATCATTTGCAATTTTATTTCTTTCATAAAGAATGTTACAATGGTCCTTAAAGAAGGTGATCATGATAAGCATCGTAAATTCACCAATAAAAATATTAATTTATCAATTAATTTATATTAATTTTTAAAAATTATTAATAAATTTATATATAATTTTTGAAAAATTCATATTTTTATTAATTAAAAAAATAATTAAAAAATAATAAAAAATAAATAAAAATTAAAAAATAAAATTTTATTATCAATAGAAAGAGCTTATTTTTTTGATCATAATAAAATAAATTTCAAGTAAAACGAAGCTAAAATGGAAAAGATATGAATTTTTAAAAAATATAAAATAAATAAAAATTAAATAAAAAAGAAAACGGCTTAGCTGGCTCTGCAAGTCGAGCCACCAAGCCAAGCCGAGCCACCAAGCCAAGCCAAGCCATCAAAGTCGACTCAGCCATTGAAGCCATCAGCCGGTCTATGATCCAGGCGTGGACCGCTAGCTCAGCAAAATCCGGCGAATCAGAGCCTACCATGTGGTGGACCTAGACCCTTAAAGGGTCTACAGAAATTTATCACGGCTCACAGGGCAATCTGATCATTTCACTCGATGATAGAAGCGTTGATTGGTTGCGGTGTGTGGTGCGGCTGGTCTACGTGGTCCATGGGAACAGTGATTGCGCGATCGGACGGCTGCGGTTGATTGCGGTTAAGATCGGACGATCAACGTTTTTTCCAATTGCCAATTTCACTCAGATCACCATCGAACGACAGCGCCTGATTCCAGCTTCAATCCAACAGTCCAGAATGCTCCCGATGATGATCAGGACTCCTGAAGCACGATTTGCGGCCAGACTTCCTCCATCAAGCGCGATCCAACGGCCAGAATTTAATCCGACCCGATCTGAGCTGATCTACATTCGATTTTGATGATTTTTGGACCGTTGGATTCCTATCGAATAGCCAGATTTTACCAGATTTACCAGAGTCATAACAGAGTTATTTTTATTCAAATTTTATTCAGATTTTTATGATTACAAAGGCAATTAGTCCCATATTGCCTTTAGAAAAAAATATCCAGCCCTCCTAGCACTATAAAAAGGACCCTAGGCCTCCAGAAATCAACATCTCCGATCAAGGTGAAGCTTTGGTATAGGGCGAAGCCAGGCTATGGGTTAAAGGCTGCTTCGAAGCAACGGGTGCCGAGAAGAAGAGCCGAGCTTCTACACCATCTTTCTGCCAATGCCGATCCAAGATCAGAGATCAGGCTATTTTATTTTATTATCTTTTTTTTTTAAATTTTATGTATTTAAATTCTAAAATTTTAATTAATAAAAATTTTATTTTTATATTTTAATTTCTTGCTTTTTATTTTTATTATAATTTTCTGCATACTTTAATTATTACTTTTTATTTTATTGCAAGTAGATGCTAAAATCTAACTAATAGATCTTAGTATCAAGTTTAAATTTCTGCACCTTTTAATTTTTGCTTTTAATTTTTTGACTTCACTTTTGATTCTAAAAATCCTTTTCTTCTTTTCTTTTCAAAAATCAAAGATTTCAAATCTAAAAACACTACCTTCCCTGTGGATTCGACCCGACTCACTACTATCTACGCATTTTCAATAATTTTAAGAAGTCGGATTAAACTGATAAACACGGTGTCTTAACGACAACATCGCGTTCCTATCAAGTTTTTGGCGCCGTTGCCGGGGAAGGAATAGATGCTATTTTTTTCTTTGATTTCTTTGATTTTTTTTTTTATAAATTAATTATTTTTTTTAATATTGCTTACTAATTTTTTTTATTTATTTTGTAGAAAAAAAAAGAGAAAATGAAGAAAGCATCAAATTTTGGTTAGATCAATCCTAACCCTAGTTCTCTTTTCTTTTTATTTTATTTATTTATTTATTTTATTTTTTAAATTAATTTTAAAAAAATATTTATTTAAACCTAATTAAAAGCCTCATGATAAGATTAGAAACCCTAACTGCTTAGAGCATGCATCATATTAGTTTTATTTTTATCTTTATTTTTATTTTTATTTTTTTGGTGATTGCTGGAGGCAAGGTAAGCCTTTCAGAATTTAATTAGTTGTATGCATCTAGTTTAAATTGCATAAAACCCTTTGATTGAATTTTTTTTTTTCTTTTCATGCATATTCATATTAAATCAAATTAAGGGCACAACCCAATTAAACAAGATAAGGTGGGAGATTTGATCACCCTTTCTTAGCCCACAAACAACCAACCAATATCCTGCATTGACCTAAACCTTTAAATTAAAATCAATTAGACACCAACCCTAGGAAACTCGAGCTCAATAGGATAAGGAATCCTAAGAGTTGAACTGGGTTAGGATAAGTCAATTTGACTGGTGTCTAGGAAAGTGGTTCAGGGACGACTGGGCCCGAAGGAAGGTGGTTTCTAATTGGTTCCGTTTGCTTACCTGGATCAAGCATAATTGATGTCTAAGGCAAGCAACGGGGGGACTCCCACCGACCTTACACTTACCTGACCAGTTGATTGGCTAATCCTACACTTGGAGGGCTTGAAGGTAACCTTGGCAGTTAGGAGCTGTCTAGATCTAGGATAATCCTTAGTCAGGATTGATTGACCAACTTGATTGCTAACCAACATCAAACCTAATTAAACCTAATTCTTCTCTTTCTTCTTAGTTCTAGGACTCCTTAGGACCTCTTCTTTAGAACTCTTCTTTCTTTCTTCTTCCTACTCCTTTAAAAATAAAATAAAATAAAATAAAATAAAAATTAAATTAAACTAACTAAAAAAAATTAAAAATAATAATTAAATTAAATTAAATTAAATTAAAATTAATAAATAAAAAAATTAATTTATAATAAAATAAAAATAATAAAAAAAATATTCTAAAATTTTTTTTTGAACCATACATTAGGGTTACACTAATACATGCATGGTAGGAAATCGCTTTTTCTGATTTAGTTGAACTTAATTGAATGGTTGATTCACATTAAACATAATAATCAAATGGCTAATATGAATCTAATAGTCCAAAAATTAGATAAAGTTGACCTTCTTGCTCAGAAAATAGATCAACTCCTAACCCTAGGTCAACAATCTCCTAATTATCAGGAGAATTATTCAATCTATGCTAGTCCAACCCATCATGTAAGTGAATATCCTATGACTGCACAGTTTCCATATTTTATCCAAGAACAAGTTCAAGCTGCTTAAGGATACTCCAAATTGATTAATGATCCATTTTCAAATTCATATAATTCAGATTGGAGTAACTTTAATTTTTCTTGGACAATCCCAACAGACTCAGGCTCAGACCCAAATTTTACTTGAGCAAAATTATCAAAATTATGCCTATAATAATGGTCAGCCTAGTCAGTTTATTCAGCCATCATATTATAATCAACCCTCATACCCACCTCCTCAACAGACCAATCTAGCTGATGATAGATTTAACCAACTTCAATAATTAATTCTGACTCAACAACAATCTATCACCAGACTAGAAGCTCAAATAGGATAATTAGTTGAGTCTAACATGAGGAGAGAACTAGATCAACTACCGAACCTACCAATTTCAAACAACCCACCTAATGACCACCAACCACCTGGATTAAATTATCAATCTAATGTTTCATCTAAGAATCTCCAATTTGAGAATACCAAATGTAATTCCTGAACTTAAAAGCTATAGGATTCTTATGGACCCATACCAAGACCAGGTGAGAGAGGCTAGTACTGATGCTAGCCAAAATAAAAATTTAGAGAAACTGGTTAGTACTGAGACTAACCACATAGAAGAACCCGAGCCAAGAATTAGTACTGATGCTAGTTCCAATTTAAATGAGATAGAAATAGGGAAAAAGAGAATAGATGATTTACTCGAGACTTATAAACCTAATGTCCTATTCCCTTCAACCCTAGAAGCTGGTTCTTCTTATAAAAATCAAGAGGCATGTAATGAAATGTCAATAGAGTTGTTTAAGCAGGATCACATTAATTTACCTCTAGAATTAAAATCATCTTTAGTCACCATTCCAGCACCCATTGAATCAAACTTAACTCCTAATACAAAAACTCCATTCATGAGCATTTTAGAAGAACAAATAGGAGTAATTCTTAATAAACATGGGTCTGAGAATGGAATCATAAAATATATCCCAAAAATTAACAGTGAATATATCAATAATGGGATTAAAAATCAACATCAACTTTCTGAGATTGGCAATCCAAAACCATTAAAATTTGTCAATCCAATATTCGATACAGGATAGCGAGCTGCATTGTGTCTGGCTGAAGACGGTAAACTTAGCTTGTTGAAAGGCAATCCAATATTTAGTTTTTATCTAATTTATCTTTTTAGTTTATTCTTTTTTTAGGATAATTTGAATAAGTTGGAGGAAGAGTTCAAATTTGTAAAGGCATGTGCTGGACCAAAAAAAAAAAAAAAAAAAAAAAAAAAAAAAAAAATATATATATATATATATATATATATACTGAGTTAGGTGTATTCTTCCATGTTCTTTATTACATCCTTTATTTTTTCTTCTCCATTGAAGGACAATGTCGATTAAGTTGGGGGAGAGAAAAATAAAAATTTTTTTAAAATTTTAAGTCCTCAAAAAAGTTAGTATTTAGTATTTAGATACTTGATTATGCTTTAAGAATCGAATAAAACTAAGCATTTTAAAAAAGAAAATTGATGCACAGATTAGAGAATCTATGAGATATTGAGGAATCAAGTATTAAAAAAATTCAATAAAGAGTTAAGTCTAGAACATAAAAATTTTTTCTTGGAGCATTTTTAATTATTTCTACTAGCATCAAAGAAAAGTCTACTTTTTATAGGCTTGTGTAGGGTAACTATACGTTTCTTCATATAAAAATTTATTTTAATAAAATAGTTTCCAAGTACTTCTCACTGAGTAACCGGGCCTCTTTGCCTAAGCAAGCATTGAGTTTCGCGTCAAAAGGTGGGAAGGGCAAAGAAGCTCGTTGTAAAGCTAGTCTTAACTCGTAGCCTATTTCATTCGAGCTAGTAAGCCCGAGGGGTATTCTATACCTAGTGCCCTAAAGCCAACTGGTTTGGGAGTCATTGGCCCAAGACTCGCTACATGGATCAAATAGAAAGCTTAAGGAGTTAAGACACTCAATAGTGGTACAATGTTAAAAAAAAAAAAAAAAATGGTTTCCCACCGAGTAACCGGGTCCCGTTGCCTAAGTAAGCAATGATATTCGCATCAAAAAGTGGGTAATGTAAAAATAAAAATCAATAAATGAAGGACGAAAGTAGCAATACACCTGTCTATATGAAAGTTTAGACAAATCAGAGATAAAAGTGGAATAATTTAGAAAAAGTTCTGAAAAATTTAATGTTCTTTACTTAATTTTTTTATTGATAAGTATTAATACCCCAATGATATATCTCATTTAAGCTCTACTGAATATCAATGGTCATTTTGAAAATTGCTTAGGTAAAATTCGAAACTCTAAAGTTAAAAGATATTTAAAACTAAATTCTTTCTTTACTCGAGGACGAGCAAAGCTTAAGTTGGGGGGTGTGATAAGCATCATAAATTCACCAATAAAAGTATTAATTTATTAATTAATTTATATTAATTTTTAAGAATTATTAATCAATTTATATATAATTTTTGAAAAATTCATATTTTTATTAATTAAAAAATTAATTAAAAAATAATAAAAAATAATAAAAATTAAAAAATAAAATTTTATTATCAATAGAAAGAGCTTATTTTTTTGATCACAACGAAATAAATTTCAAGTAAAATAGAGCTAAAATGGAAAAGATATGAATTTTTAAAAAATATAAAATAAATAAAAATTAAATAAAAAAAGAAAACGGCTCAGCCGGCTCCGCAAGCCGAGCCACCAAGCCAAGCCTAAGCCATCAAAGTCGACTCAGCCATTGAAGCCATCAGTCGGTCTACGATCCAGGTGTGGACCGCCAGCTCAGCAAAATCCGGCGAATCAGAGCCTGCCACGTGGTGGACCTAGACCCTTAAAGGGTCTACAGAAATTTATCGTGGCTCACAGGGCAATCTGGTCATTTCACTCGATGATAGAAGCATTGATTGGTTGCGGTGTGCGGTGCGGCCGGTCTACGCGGTCCATGGGAACAGTGATTGCGCGATCGGACGGCTGCGGTTGATTGCGGTTAAGATCGGACGGTCAGCATTTTTTTCGATTGCCAATTTCACTCGGATCACCATCGAATGGCAGCGCCTGATTCTAGCTTCGATCCGATGGTCCAGAATGCTCCCGACGGTGATCAGAACTCCCGAAGCATGATTTGCGGCCAGATTTCCTCCATCAAGCGCGATCCAACGGCCAGAATTTAATCTGAT
>QRFJ01005125.1:5285-190285 GCA_006176705.1 Cocos nucifera | reverse complement strand
TCATCAATTGAACTAATCCAGTTCGATTGATTTGGATTAGATCCAATTAAGTTCAAAAAAATCGTGCTAGCATACGATTGAGCCTAACATTCTCCTTCTGTAATCATTTTGGTTTGTCTCGACTGAGTCAAATTGAAATTTTTAAAAAAATTTTAAATTTTTTTGCTATAGATCTGATATGATTAGATCGATCCTACAGTGGAAAACTAGGTTTTTCTTTCAAATGGTATTAGAGCTGCATTTACAGTTCTTCAAATCTACTTTATATCTAATTTTTAATTTATTTATAATCTAATATTAATAATTTTAGATGTTACATTAAATGTGATCATATCTAAAATCAGTAGATTAAAAATTTTAGTTAATATATGAGATATATTTGATGCATGTCTAGACTAGGTTGATAGAATTATTCTATGAATTGTCTAGAATAGAATTTTATGTGATATAATCATTTAAAATTTTATTTTTTAGATGTTATATCAGATATCATATCTGAAAACATGCATATGTAGGTTTAAATTTTGTACATGAATGTATACAAAGCAATGCATAGTTAAGACTGGTAATTTTATATGCAATATATATTATATATCTAATTATATTTAAATAGTTGGAAATGTTAATTTCTAATTAAGAATTTCTCCTTGGCCATCCGATTTAAATAAGAAGGATTTAAAAAAGCCCCTCTCTTTCCATTTCAATGGGATGCTCTTTGGCATGTAGGGGTGCTGCATGTTTGTCCTTAATTAAAAATTAAAAATTTATTTTTCTATAAAATTCTAGAATTTTTATGCATGTTTTTATTTATGAACTCAAACTTAATTAAGAATTAAGATTATGAAATCAATTAGATCTAAAAATTATGAATTTTCAAATCTAAGACACATTCAAATATTTAGATTCAGGTGTGGGTAGTTCAATTAGGTCTAGTGGTTGATCCAAACCGAATCAAAGTGGTTTAGATGAGATCAAGAATGCTTAGATTTGACCAACTTAATAGGATTAAGTCTGGGTCAAGGTTCGAATTATAGTCACATGTGGTTTGATCAAGTTAAGACTTAATTTGGCTCCGCAGTTCGAACTAAAATTGTAGGCTAACTTAATCGGTTCTTTGTTCGATAATTTGGGTATCTAAGATAAGTTTGGCAGAAATGATCGACTGATTTTTAATTGAGAGCTAAACTCATCTGAAAATAACATTTTTTTATCGAGTTTAATGGCATTCCTTTTCACTATGATGCCTCACTTACTTGCTATTTAAGTCGATCCAGTTCTAGTTTGAGTGGCTAAACGATTCCGAGCTAACCCATGCCACTGGGTTAGTTTAATTATTATGACTAGAAGTAAGTCATTCCTAAGAGATCTAAAATCAAAATCTTCGATCTTTTCCATTGTGAATGTGCGGCCCCTTTCTAGGGTTTGATATTCTTGATTGGTTACAGTAGTTCAGTTGCACCAAAAAGATGCAACCATGTCTATTATGCATTGGATGTTACGGATTGGAGAATGGGTTGGGCTCAATATTCTGGATGTGATGAGGGATCCAATCAAGAATTCAATTCATGCAAATGATGGGTCTGACATAACTAAGGATTTGAGCAATATTCCGAGCATAGTGAGCTTCATGAATTAAAGATCAGATTTGGATGCACCATGATTAGAGAATCACTGGATAAGAGTTATCCACTTATCAATTAACTCATTACCAATAACTATTAGGTAAGGTGGTGAGCCAGTCAGTGGGACCGCACCATCCACTAGAAGTCTATAATCATGAAGATTTTTGCATCTTTGCCAAGGGAGCATAGGGATCCAAGAAAATAGTAAAAAACTAATTTGTTTAAAAATAAAACCCCTAAATAAATTGGTTAAGTTTAATTGTAAAGTCTAACTAGAAACTTTGACTCTCTATAGAAAAATGTCTGCGTCAAATCTACTAGCCCAAATCCTAGACACCCATAGACTGATCAGACCTAATTACAAAGATTGGCTAAGAAACTTCAAAATTATTTTGGATTTTGAGAAGGTGACTTATATATTGGACCAGGACCCCTCCACCTTACTAGCCCATCCAACCGCTGAACAGAGAGCGTCTTTGGAGAAGTTTATGAACGATGATAATAAAGCTAGGTACTATATATTGGATTTAATATTAGATGAATTGCAGCACCAATATGAAGACATCAAGACTGCTCACCAAATGTTGGTTCACCTGCAAGAGTTGTTCGATGAGCAGAGTCGCACAGCCAAGTATCAAGTCTCCTGAAGAAACTTTTTAGGCTCAGAATGCCATGATGGACAGTCGGTCCAAGATCATTGTTTGACAATGATCAAGGACCAAAGAGGAGCTTAAAGAAGCTTGTGTCCGTGGTAGACAAGGACTTGCAAATGATGTGTCTTACAGTCCTTGACTAAATATGTATGAAAATAGTTCATCATGAACTTCCATAATGCATAAACTATAAATGTACTTTAGTTGAACTTATGAACATGCTGGTTACTGTTGAGCTTTCTATGAAAGGTTCAAAGGGCTCAGTACTTGCTGTGGATTAGACTTCCTCCAAAAAAATCTTTTGAAAAAAAGAAGAAGTCTGCAGATAGCAGAAGATAAAGATGGGAAAGAAGAAGAAGAAAGAACCAAAGAAGAAGGGCCACTGATACAAAAAAAGTTTTTCAATTACAACACGCCGACGGTCATTGAAAAGGTGAACTATCTTTTATGCCTTACCAGCCTAAAGAACAAGAAGAAAGCAGGTCCTTCTGAAGGTATACTCATAATTGAATCTAACCTTATGATTTCTTCTGCATCCAGTTGGGTGCTTGACTCTGGTTCCTTGTGTTCATTTATACACTTATCATGTAGGATCATAAGGAGAGCCAGGGAGGCTGAAGGATGTGATGATCTTGCAATGTCGGAAATTGAGCAAGAGTTGCTAACTGTGGCATGGAACCTACCCCTTTCGACTATCTCTGATTTAATTTTAGTACTTAGGGACTATTATTATGTGATTACAATAAGGAAAACTAACTTGACCGTCGGAGGGTCCTGCCGGAGCCACCCCCCACCGATTTCGGACGGGACTTCATTTTGCAGGTCCCCGACGGCGACCTCAGCGGCCTCGACTCCGGCGACCTCCGGCGAAGATGGATTTCTGCACCAACAGATTGGTGCTAGAGGAAGGGCCTGAACCTTCGAGGTTCCCTTGTTCTTAAAGGAGTGCTCGGCGACCCTTCTCTTCCCTCTCTGGAGATCTTCCTTTTCTCTTCCGAAGAGAAAACGCCCCTAGGAGAGCTTCGGCACGGCGCTCGATGGCCTCCGCGACCCGATCCCATCCATGCCCGTCTGTTCCTGCTTCAGCCCCGGCGACCTAGGTTCCACCTGCACCCGTGGTGGATGTGAATCAGTTTGGCCTGTTTGTCCGACAGATCCGTGGCCTCACGGAAGCATTGCAGGCTATACAGCAGCCTCCAGTGGCGACTCCGCCAGCAAGCCCGCAATGAGGGCGCGAGGAATCGGCCTTAAGGAAGAGCCCCTGGGAGAGAAACAGAGAGCAGAAGTTCTACCACCGAAATGGAATGAAGTTCAGCTTGAAGAAAGCCGAGCTTCCCCCCAAAGCTCATCATCAAGGAAGGGAACAAAGTTCCCCCATGGAATGAAGTTTGGCACAAACAAGGGCGGAGCAAAGTTCCCCCATGGAATGAAGTTCGGCACGAGGGCGGGGCGAAGTTCTCCCGTGGAATGAAGTTCGAAGGAAGGCCGAACTCCTCAGCTCATCGAAATAAAGTTCGGCGGAAGCAAGGCCGAAATCTCCCTTTTGAGCTCATCAATGAAACTCGGCGCAAGTGAAGCCGAACTCCACCTTAAAGCCCACCATCACAGTGAAGTTCGGCGCAAGCGGTGGCGGAACGAAGTTCTCCCGCGCATGAAGTTCGGCATAAAGGAGGCCGAACTCCGCAGCAGATCACCAAAGTGAAGTTCGGCCGCGCTCGAGGACCGCCCCAGGGCGATCGAGGCCGAACTCCCCCTCAAGTACGTCGCTACAACGAATTCACGGGAGGTGCAATAAAGTTCGGGCAAGCAAAGCCGACCCCCTCTCTGCGAGCAGGGAAGTCCGGACAAAGAAGCATGAAGTTCTCCCACGGAAAGAAAAGTTTCGCGGGAAAGCGGAATGAAGCTCCACGCAAGCGAAGCCCGAACTTCTCGAGCTCACCGCAAAGGAAGCCCCGACAGAAGGGCGCGAAGAAATCCTCCTCCCGAAGGATTCCGCAGCTACGACCCGCTCCTCTAACTCGGAATTCTCGGCGAAGTTAAGAGCCAGCCGCCAAGACCTGAAGGACTACGGCCTCCCCAAACGTGCGCGATCGAAGCAAGTAAAGCCCCTACCATCGCGACCACGGCTACGACACTGAGGAATACGTTCAGTTCAACTCCAAGACGAGATTGAAGAGCTCGTCAAAAAGGGACGACGGGATAAATTCCTCCGACGTCTGAAGCAGGAGAAGATCGGCTAAAGGCGCTGCCGTAACTAGAAAAGACAAGAAGGTCGGCCGCCTCGCGGCGTCATCAACGCCACCCCGGGGAGGAGCTAGGAGCTAGCTACATCGGTGATTCGTCGTCCCCCAGCGACAAAGTCAAGAGTCAAGAGAAGCATGTTCCAAATTCCAAATTAAGGAGGCCAGCATGTAATAGAGGAGGCCGTCTGGATGGGACTCGCTGCCCGAGGAAACTCCGAGGAACAACACCCCGACGACCCTCAAACGAAAATGTGCTGCGAGTGGCTTCCCCTCGGTAAAATTCTCCCCTCTCAATAATATTATTTCTGGATGCGAAAACTATGCGATGACAGGGAAGAAGCAGTTAGCCGCGTTAGGAGAACCTCGTCCTAACGCGAGCAACAACCTCGGCTAGAGATAAGATCTCTCCCGAGCGACCGAGACAACCTCGGCTAGAGATAAGATCTCTCCCGAGCGAAGGCCTCGTTCCCGAAGGACGAGATGGGGGGAGAGGCTCTGACAGCGGCCCTTATGTGCCCCCGCAGCCCGTTAGGAACAGGAGGAGAACCTCGTCCTAACGCGAGCACCAACCTCGGCTAGAGATAAGATCTCTCCCGAGCGACCGTAGACAACCTCGGCTAGAGATAAGATCTCTCCCGAGCGATCGAGTCAACCTCGGCTAGGAACAGGAGGAGAACCTCGTCCTAACCGAGCACCAACCTCGGCTAGAGATAAGATCTCTCCCGAGCAACCGAGACAACCTCGGCTAGAGATAAGATCTCTCCCGAGCGACCGAGTCAACCTCGGCTAGAGATAAGATCTCTCCGAGCGACCGCGAACAGCCTCGATTAGGAACAGGAGGAGAACCTCGTCCTAACGCGAGCACCAACCTCGGCTAGAGATAAGATCTCTCCCGAGCGACCGCGAACAGCCTCGTTAGGAACAGGAGGAGAACCTCGTCCTAACGCGAGCAACAACCTCGGCTAGAGATAAGATCTCTCCCGAGCGACCAAGCCAACCTCGGTTAGGAACAGGAGGAGAACCTCGTCCTAACGCGAGCACCAACCTCGGCTAGAGATAAGATCTCTCCCGAGCGACCGTAGACAACCTCGGCTAGAGATAAGATCTCTCCCGAGCGACCGCGAATAGCCTCGTTAGGAACAGGAGGAGAACCTCGTCCTAACGCGAGCACCAACCTCGGCTAGAGATAAGATCTCTCCCGAGCGACCGCGAACAGCCTCGGTTAGGAACAGGAGGAGAACCTCGTCCTAACGCGAGCACCAACCTCGGCTAGAGATAAGATCTCTCCCGAGCGACCGCGAATAGCCTCGGTTAGGAACAGGAGTAGCCTCGGTTAGGAACAGGAGGAGAACCTCGTCCTAACGCGAGCACCAACCTCGGCTAGAGATAAGATCTCTCCCGAGCGACCGCGAACAGCCTCGGTTAGGAACAGGAGGAGAACCTCGTCCTAACGCGAGCACCAACCTCGGCTAGAGATAAGATCTCTCCCGAGCGACCGAGACAACCTCGGCTAGAGATAAGATCTCTCCGAGCGATTAGAGGAACAGGAGGAGAACTTCGTCCTAACGCGAGCAACAACCTCGGCTAGAGATAAGATCTCTCCCGAGCGACTGAGCCGACCTCGGTTAGGAACAGGAGGAGAACCTCATCCTAATGCAAGCAACAACCTCGGCTAGAGATAAGATCTCTCCCGAGCGACCGAGCCTGACCTCGGTTAAGGAACAGGAGGAGAACCTCGTCCTAACGCGAGCAACAACTTCGGCTAGAGATAAGATCTCCTCCCGAGCAGTTCGGCCAGAGATAAATCTCTCCGAAAAGCAACCTCGGCCAGAGATAGGATATCTCTCCGAGCACCTCGGCCAGAGAAATAAGATCTCTCCCGAGTGAAGGCCTCGTTTCACAAAAGACGAGATGGAGGGAGAGGCTCGGACGATGGCCCGCATGTGCCCCCACAGCCCGTTAGGAATAGGAGGAGAACCTCATCCTAACGTGAGCAAAGGATCCGAACGGCCTGGATTCAGGCGAAAACGGAGGCCCTCCCATGGGGAGAGCCCTAGAGGAGGAACTCGTCCCATGTCGAAGCGAGGACAAAAACGAGATGGGGGAAGGCGAGGACGACGGTCCTCCAATGTGCCCCACAGGTTGAAGGAACAGAAGGCAGAAAACCTAGACGTGGGAGAGGCAGGACGACGGTCCCCATGTGCCCCCACGCCCATTAGGAACAGAAGTCCCCATCCTGACGTGAGCAAGATCGAGACCGAGCCTCAAAGTCTACCAAGTTCCACGCCCAGGAATGCGACCACGACAACCTCGGCCGCGGAATAGGAGGTCCCCCCGAACTTCAGCTTGATGGAGACAATGTCACCCCGAGGAGCTCAACTCCGACCTCGACCGAGCAGGGACGAGATTTACTCTATCGGCTTCAACATCAGCTTCATCGACTTTTAGCTGGGAAGAGTTCCATTCCAACTCCAAACATCAATTGGAGAGGAGGCCTCCCCCAAGCCTCAGCTTCAACTTCAGCGTTAACCTTGGCTGGAGAAGAGACCTCCCCCGAGCTTCAGCCACAACAAGCACGGGGCCTAGAAGAAGACTTCGGCAGTCGCCTATTTTGGTACTCCCTTCCTTCGAATTTCGAACTCGGGAGTGGGGGGCTACTGTTGGGGATAAATCCCGCTCCTGCTGAAGCCCGGCCCGACGCTCAGCCTAATGTAACCAGTAGCCACGGAAGAGCTTCGACAGACGGACTTCAGCCAAACTCCCAGCGGTCGAGCTTCTTCCAGCAGGCCGAACTGGTCAGCTCCCGAGCTTCTTCCGGACTCCCAGCGTCGAGACCGAACTTTCTGGGCGGCCGAACTCCTTCAGACTCCCCACGGCCGAACTCCTTCGGACCGACTCCAAGCGGCCGAGCTTCAATGAAGTCCTCTCAGCGGCCGAACTCCTCAGTGGATGGGCTTTAGCGGAATCCCCAAGCGGTCGTCACTCAGGAGCCCGAACTCCTCAGCAGTCGTCACTCGGCCGAACTCCTCAGCGGTCGCCCCTCGGTCGAACTCCTCAGCGGTCACCCTCATCGAACTTCGGCCGACCGAGCTCCTACCAAACTCTCAAGTGTCCAAGCCTCAGCCGAAGTCCAATAGTTGGCCGAACCCTCAAACGGCCGAGCTTCGGATTCTCAGCAGCCGAACTCTTCAGCGGACGAGCCTTAGCTGCATACCTCCAGCCAGACGCCTATGGGAGCCGAACTCCCTCCTATCTTCCTCTTCAGGAGCCCGAACTCCTCCGAAATGAGCACACGACGAAGGCCTTCAACCCTTCATTCGGCAAGCTCTGCAGGCATCACCATCAGTCCGCCGCAAGCTCTGCAGCCATCACCATCAGTCCGCCGCACTGTCAGGCGGCGATGGCTGTCGCCATCAGTCCGCCGCAAGCTCTGCAGCCGTCACCATCAGTCCGCCGCACTGTCAGGTGGCGATGGCTGTCGCCATCAATCCGCCGCACACGGCACCACCCCGTGAGACTAACTCCGCCGAACCTCGAGCGGCCCACCAGCACGCGGCTGCAGTTGTCACCATCAAGCTCCACTATTTAAAGGACCCTTCCGACATGCTAAGGCTAGGCTCTCTGATCTCTAAACTTTCCTCCTCATCTCTAAGCTCCGGAACTCATTCCGAGCACTCCATTACTGTTGGCCGAAAACTAACTTGACCGTCGGAGGGTCCTGCCGGAGCCACCCCCCACCGGTTCCGGATGGGACTTCATTTTGCAGATCCCCGGTGGCGACCTCAGCGGCCTCGACTCCGACGACCTCCGGCGAAGATGGATTTCTGCACCAACAGATATGTACATATATATATATATATAGATATATATATGTATATATATATATATATATATATGTATATATATATATATATATATAGATATATATATATACATATATATATATTATAGATATGTACATATATATATATATATATATATATATATATATATATATATATATATATATATATATATATATATATTGTATATATATATATATATATATATATATATATATATATATATATATATATATATGTATGTATATATATATATATATATATATATATATATATATATATATATATATATATTATATATATATATATATATATTATATATATATATATATATATATATATGTATGTATATATATGTATATATATATATATATATATAGATATGTACATGTATATATATATATATATATATATATATATATATATATATATATATATATATATATATATATATATATATATATATATATATATATAGAGAGAGAGAGAGAGAGAGAGATAGACTGGGCTCCGATCGATCGAATCTCAATCCATATCTGGTTGGATCCCCAACCATCGGATTTGCATGCATCTATGCACACGCACCTAAAAAGATACGCCAGCTGAAAAAACAGGCATGCGTGTGTTTGAAAAAAATAAAAAAAATAGATTGCTGCCTAAAAAAATCTAAAAAAAATTGAAAAAAAGCTTGAAAAAAATTAAAAAAAAATTTTAAAAAAATTTAGAAAAAATAAACATGAAATGTAGGTGCCTTCGTGTGCCTGAAAGGCACTTACAATTTAATGTAGGCACCTTCGGGTGCTTTTTTTAGTTTTTTTTAATTTAAAAAAATTCCTATAGTAAAAAAAAGAAAGAAAGGTGCCTACATTAAATTGTAGGCACCTGAAGGCACCTACATTTTAAATGTAGGTGCCTTCAAGGCCCTTTTTTTCTTCTTCTTAATTTTTTTTAAAGATTTTTTTCAAGTTTTTTTATGAATTTTTTTCGATTTATTTTAGATTTTTTTGATTTTGTTTAGGCAGCTTTTTTTTTCTAAATTTCTTTTCTAGTGCACGTGCGCCTTTTTTTTCAGTCGGCATGCCTTTTCAGGTGCATGCGCGCAAATGCATGCTGATCCAACGATCGAAGATCTGACCGGATATGGACTGGGATCCAGTCAATCGGAGCCCAGTCTACCTCTATATACATATATATATACACATACATACATACATACATACATACATACATACATACATATATATATGCAAGTATATGTATATGTAAAAATAAATCAAATGTAGATTATGGAAGAGCTATTATAACCTTTTTAATAATTAAAAATAGGATAAATTACACAAATATCCCCTCAAGTTTAGGCCAATTGCACTTACATCCCTGTACTTTAAAAGGTATCAAACATATCTCTGAAGTTTTCAAAACGTTCTGAGAAGGTCCCACCATCCATCTCCATTAACAGAAAAGTATCACGTGACTATTACATGATACGTTACTTTTAGCAAATGGCAAAAGTATCCTTAAGATCAGTTACTGATGGGATGTGACTTTTGGCGCCAATAATCTTGAATCACGTAAGTTAAATACATGGCCTTTTATTTTTAAAGTCTATCACCTACGTCAAAATAACCCTAATCAAGTAGAGGAGGAAAAGAAATACTATTCAAGTGGACAAGAAAGGGGGTGGTGCGTAGGAAGAAAGACATCATGGAGATTTCTAAATCAAGTTCTTCCAGTAATATGCCTTTCCATACGTTCGATTTCTACTATTATAGAACTAGATCACCTTGAGGACCTCGTGGACCACTACGAACCTAGCCGATAATTTTTTAGATGTGGGATGTATGCGGTATGTTCATATTTACTCATTTTTGGTGGTTTATTCTATTTGTGGCTTTAATCTCTAAATTGTCTTTTATGTTTCAGATAAATGAGGGTTGTGGTTACTTCTATTGGCATGATCTACCTTCAAATCCAAGGGATAAGGATATTATTAATCGACTGTTGCAACAAAACAAGAAGCTTGAGACCGAAATTTCAAGTTACATAAGAAAAAACAAAATAGCTCATTTTCTTTATGCTAGCATGTTTTGTTTATGTGTGTTGTTTGTTAATGCATCTATATTTTAAATGTACCAAGTAAGCTAATTTTTTTATAGATTTCCATGTTTGAGCTTCATCCAACAAATCGATGTTATCCCATGGGGTATTTCAAGGCTAAGTTGTAATGCTTAAAAATGTTATATCATGAGAACCTATTTTATTTGAAATAGATATGCGTTCTTTATAATTTTAAACTGTTAATTATGATATCATTATAAAATGATGGGATGATCAAAATAGTATCATTGTAAAATGATCAAAGTGGAACATATATTGTTGACTAAGTGATAGTATAAACTTTCAGTGAGGAATGCATTTGTTGAAGTTAGAATAGGTGGGAGGCTTGTAAAAAGGTCGCTATGGGTCATTTTTTGAAACAAGAATAGCATGCAGTCATTTTTTGCCAAAAATTATGACCTTGCGCAGATGTCTCCTAAACTTTTGAATTGCAATATTTACACCCTCTATAGTTTAGAATCGTAACACATACACCCCCTGTAGTTTATATATTTGATAGTTACACCCTCTATTTATAAAAAAAGGTGATTATAGATACCTGGGCTGATGGGATTGTGGAACCTAGTATAAGATATTTTTCATATATCTATAAATTCATCCATACATCTATAAATTCTGTATCATAAAACAAAAAGTTCACATACCAAAAATTCATCCAAATAAAATATTTTTCATGCATATATAAATTCATCCAAAATTCATCTTAACAAACCAAATGAAATCTAAATAGCCATCCAAAATTTATCTAAAATGGTTAGTAAGCATTGAAACATAACAAAAACCTAGTTAAATACATATTAAGACTTATAAATAAGCATTTAAAACCTATGATTTATCCATTTTTTCTACTAATTCTACTCTTAGTTTGACTACAACTAATGTTCTGTTTTTTCTGCCTTAACTTTTTTTTTCTAGGTTGCTTGTAAGTCCTTGAATTATAGCACCATTTTTTGCAATTCCTGCATCTTAGAGAACTATCCTTTCTTCTAATTCTAGAACAATCTTTTGGCTCATCCACTTCTTTTCTTTTTGCTTTTTTTGGATATATTTGGAAAGGCTCTTAGAGGAGGGGGACATATAGTAGGGTACTCTATTCTTGGCTAGGCTTTCATGCTAGAAATCGGCTCAATAATCTTCTCATTAGCCTTAAAAGAAATACTTCTTTTGTGTACCATACATTGACAAAGTGGTGTACATTCTTTCTCGCATATATAATAGCTGCTATAGTATGACAGCATGGGATGCAAGTTAAATTCTACATCTTACAACCATATGTATTTTCCTCCAAGTCGACAACAACTTTGTCACTACGATGTTCTATTTCAAATCTGTACCCATGTCCCCATATACAATTGCAACTCCTAGCTTCCAACTTATATCTTTCCTTCTCGATTTTTGGATAAATAGGATCTATAATTTTGTCTAATTCTTCTCTTTTTCCTTAAAATCGCTGCATCAAGAGCCTTCTAATAGTCTCAAACAAAGTGATAATAGGTTTGTCTCAAGTATCAGTTATGTACTTATTAAATAACTCATAAATATTGTTCAATAATTTACTGATTTGCTTCTTGAAGAAAATGCATGCCTTAACTATAACTCAGGTGAATGCTATGTCAGCCACTGCCATGCCATTTCATCTAACTAATGCAGCTCATCCATGGTAGACTGAAAGTTATAATGTGTAGTCGTCCTGGCATATTTTCAAAGGATATCTTTATAATTCTTGCCCTTAAATTCAGTACTTTTAAAATTAGCATGCAAATGTCGCACACAAAATCGATGATCGGCAATAGAAAAAATTGATGATCGATGGTAGGAAGCATGGTTTGAAATGTCTCAACAAGATCCTACATAATTATTTAAAAAGTGAACATGGTTAAGACTATCCAAGTATAATTCTAAAATAATTTGAACTGAAGTTAAGTATTTTTCAATAAAAACCGACATTATATCTATCCAACATAAAGGTCCAATCATGCTTTTCTAAGGGTCTAATGTTATCCAATAAATATGTCAAAAATCAGCTTCAGCTATCCTTGGTCTCTATCTTAACCATGGCCTATGCGATAGGAAATATATTGTTATTACCATCTTTTCTGACTGTAGTTAAAAACTATCTTCTAAATGAGCCTTTTAAATGGCATCCGTCTAGTCCAATGATAGGTCTACAATCATTGACAAAGCCATACTTGCATGCTACAAGACAATAATATAGTCTTCTAAAGATAGTTTGACTGGACTTATCTGGTCTATAGACCTCCATCAACATTATGCTTCTAGGATTAGTTTATCTAATTATCTGGCAATACTCCCATAGATGGGCATACTAGGCCTTGTGGCTCTCCTGCACCATCTCAAGTACTTTCTTTTTGGCTCTATAGCATTATGACTTCGAAATAGAAATCTTGACATCTTTTCTTACATGCTCTCTAAAGCCCTTCATACTTCATTTTGCATCTAATCTGATTTCCTCAAGATACTTTTCTACTAGAAACTTGGATGTGACGTTGTGATCTTCGAACTATCTTCCACATTGATGCTCTGAATGGAATGTCTTAATTTGAAAGGTATCCTCCCTCTATACTGGTGAAGCATGAATCTTCCACCCACAATCTTGCTAACAAATAGTCATAACCCAACTTGTCTTATTCTTTTTATAGATAAAATCAAAGTCCTGCTATATACTGTAAAGCTGCAGAACCTTTCTAAATTATATGGCATTGTTAAACTTCATTCCAACTTCAAGTTTGATGATCTGTTTTATATCTATAAGATCATTAAACTCAGTATGGTATAATCAGAGATCCTATCATCTAAATGTATGTTACTATCCAAACTGTGGAGATGAGAGCTATCACTACTCTCTACTTCCATCCTAATAGGTTGCTCATTTCCAAATAAATCTACATCTTCATCTAGAGAAGTGTGCTATATCCATGATCTCAATTCCTCATCAATAACATCCCTATCCACATATTCATCAAATAGATCATCATCATTATCATCCTGTAAATTACTTAATTGACTAGGTGATCAAATAGTACTGCTGGAACTACTAAGTGAAGACTCTTCCAAAGGGACATCCTTTTCTTGTATATTTGCAATCTTTTTTTATTTATCATCGACTTTAGACTTCCCAAATATTGGTGGTCTTCTTCCGTCAATATTTTTTATAGCCATTTTTTTAATTTTGATTTTTTGAGTGAGGGAGTTGATTCTTGAGTAGGCATCATGACAGTAGAAGGGAATATCTCTAGAATATCTTTCTAAGTGGCAGCAGTACTAGCTTGAATCTATAGATAATCTACGTATACTTAGACTATGTCAGTCCCTCTCATGCAAGCAAGTATATCCAAAATATTAGCATCGGCTCTAAGTTTTCTCAAGCTATTTTTAAAAGTATGACCTAGCATGAGGTAATAAAAGTGGATCCCAATTATATCGGCATATTTTAATTGATCCAGTATGTCTTGTAGCTCTGTGATGCTAGATCTATCTGAATTACAGTTATCAAAAAATCTAGAATAGCTTTCACTACTGATAATTAGGATGGTACTTGATGGACTACCATAGTGGATTTGTATTATAAAAAAATATTCTCCATCCCTATAATAAGAAAGAAGTGATACATAAAAATCCAAACATAGGTCATATTTAAATCCTTACGGTCATATTTAAGAAGTCTTCAATATAAGTGGACCCAAAAATGGAGCATACATTGGCTTCACATAATAAACTAAAAAAATCTAAACATTGATATAATAAACTAAAAAAAATTAGCTTCACTATGCAGCATATATTTAAGCAGTTTTAAAGAAATATCCATATTTAATTCAACATCAATATGAGTGGGGCCAAGAATTTTTAAATATTTTCACAAAAATGGCACATAATAAACTAAAATAGAGATGTACATGATAAAAAACCACAAGTTCAAAAAATCCATAATGGGACCATGATAAAGGGGCTGATGTTCAAAAAATAGAAAATATATTTATAAGGGACTACAGCAATAGTCCAAAGAGGTTTTAAGGCAACACAAATGGGACCATAATTGTATACAATCATAATCTCTATTCTATACCTGTTTAATAATTGGAATAAAGCCAATAATCAAAGGCATACTAAATTTGGATTTCATGGCCAACCATCAATGATATCTACAAAAGCCTCTTTGCATGAAAAAAAAAGATATCATTGCAGACTAAATCATCATTCATCAATCCAAAGATTAAGAAAAAAAGAAAAAAAAATTATCAATCTATGAAAAAGAGAATGGATGAGTGATTGAAAACCTCATCGGACAGAGGATGATAGAAGAATGATAGAAGGATAATGGAAGGATGGGTTTGTGTGATTGGGTCGCCTGAAATTTACCGGAGAGAGGACGACTGGAGGATGGAAACCCAACTATAAAACCCTTGGAATTAGGAAAGGTATGGTTGAAACCCATTTCAAGCAGTCTCCATGATAAAGGAGCTTTTTTGTCTATTGTAACGGCAAGAGTTAGTAGTTAAGTGATCATCGGGGCCTCATCCAAATGCTTTGAAAACTTTAGGGATATGTTTGATACTTTTTAAAGTATAGGAGGTATAAGTGCAACTGGCCTAAACTTGAGAGGGTGTTAGTATAATTTATCCTTAAAAGTACAATCATTAACACTTATTCACTGATTTTCCATATTAGGATTTATCAAATCGATATTCTTGTAAGCCTAACATCGATTTTCTCGTTGTGCTTTTCCAATAGTAGACCTACTGATAAACTATATTCTATTTCTTGCACTACCATGTGCATAGAAACAATATAATTCCATATATATACAATAAGACATGAGTCTCAGGAAAAAACAAAAATTATTAAGCTAATATATACAACTACATAACAAAAAGATGAGAATTTTTTTTTTTTTATGAACAACATTCCTCATATAATCTTTAAATTCAATGTATTCATTCTCTGTTAGAACCTTAACCTTATAACATGAGAAAGCAAAATTTAAAGTTGACTGTAAGAAAACACTGGCTTTGGCAATTATAGTCCCACTTGCTTTAATATTTGGCTTTAACTTTTATTAATTGTCATAGCATAGAAGAATCTTCTTAGAAATTGCCTTCTTTTAAAAATAAATGGCTATTTTATTTTCATTATTTACATTATAATGCATGGAATATAAAATTTGTTACTAATAGACCACCGGCAATGATTTTTGCTTCGATTATCTTTGCAGTTAACTAAGTCATTATCAATCTAGTACCATTGCAAAGACCCATATTTTGATTGATATTTTATAACAATATTTTAAGAACATCTATTTTTAGTCTCAAATCATGATACAAAATCCTGTTGAACTTTAAAGAGTTTAAAAATTCAATGACATAAAGAATATCTTCAACAATAGCATCCATTGACATTTTGTACATTACATCAAAATTCAAATATATCTTTTCTTCTATTGAAACCAAAAAAGTAGATACATATTGATTTCATCAACTATTTCATTTGTTGGTGTAATGATAGCCCTTTTCTTCAAATATATTAGGTTATTGTAAATTTTTCAAGTGAAACTTAATAGTAATATAATTCTTTTCTCAATTGCATTATTGTCAACATCATCTCTTACAATTGTGTCTGTATTTTTTATATATTTTTAATCTAAAATCTTTTGATTTCTTCTAATATAATCTTGTTTTTCCTCTTCAATGCATGAAAAAGCATCGACCATGTACTATTATAATAATCCTTCTCCTCTTATTAATGTCTTCCCTTCATTTATTCTCTGTTGGGTTTATAAGCATAAAATTCTCTAATAGAAACATACTGCCTACTGATTAGGAGCCTATGCAGATTACCTTTATACTTAATATCAATTTTAAATCCATTCTTACCAAATGGAAATAAGATTTGATACTGTATAGGCATAAGCCAGGGTGTGAATCACTAATATGCTGTAATCTTTATATTTTATTTTTCATAAAAATATCATGCCGATGATCCACATGGCCTAAATTACCAACAATTAAACCTGCTATTTCTAAATATAAAGGAGCATTATATTGCAAACTGTCTTCCTAACATTTACCAAAAAAATTTAGTTGTAAAGGTTAAAACCTTTGATTATTTAAAGTGATCACCGACTGTTTTGGAAAATTTAATGATCTAATTTTCATGACCAAACATCTTCATTGGCCTTTCTATGATTTCTTGATCTGTTCGGTAAAAAAATATTATTCGAATTCAATGCTTTCATTCTATGGCCTCATTCTTCCGTATATATAAACTTAACTTTTGCTCTTATTAATGTAAATACAAATATCAGGCTGCATGCTTTTATATTCTCTTGAAATTTTGAAGCACTTTTTCTTCTACCAAGCATCCAAAAAAGGTAGGTTCTATTCTAGCAATAAGAGATCAACCCTTCCCTCTGAGGAATACAAAGTATATATAGGTCTATTTGGGTTACGTGATTTATGTATATGTTCTTTGTACCAAAACAAAACTCTAAGAAATTGGCATTGATACTTAAGTAATTCAAGATTTAATAGTTCACTAGATTTTCCTACAAAAAAAAGAAAACACAAATATCTTGTGAAAATATACGTTGTTGCTAAATGGCTTACTCTATTTTTTCAGAATATATTGCCCTAGGTTTTGATCGATGATGATATTGTTGATTGGTTGAGATTGTAGGAAAGTCTCCATCTTTATGAGCTGGTTTTATTAAAGTAGTAATAAACTTAAATAGTTACAAATATCATAAATATATAAATTAATTATTTTTTTATGAATAAATAAAATATACCTTCATGTATCATTGATGTTGCATCTCTTTCAACTTGAAAAGATATCATCTATAATAGTTCTTTCACTCACATTACCTAGACTGGTACTTTGAAAAATATTAGGTCCACTAACTGCATTACTTATATTTTCCACAACAATCATTAGCTTGCTCAAATTGATTAGGAATCAAAATCTTTTACATATGCGACTATTTAGGCTCCTATCATTGTTAATTATGTGATATGAATGTGCATGTATGAATTGTTATTTTCCAAAATTATTACTCAAATGATCATTAATTTTAGTTCATCTTCAAACCTTCATAGAGCAACTTCTTCTGAGTCTATTCTGTGTAGATGCTTCTATTGGATCAATTCTATGTTCTAAAAAATAATGAAAATATAATGAAAAAAATAAAAGAACAAATAATGGTAATGTTAATGTTCCTTTTTATTCAAGTTTGAGAATATAGATTCTAAAATTTCCAAACATAAGTATGGTAAAGTTGAACCATACAAAGTTCGGTAATATAAGTTTGCAGCAAATAATCTTAGGTGCACGATGCAAGAAAAAAAAAGATGGAGAGAAGAAGATTACTACAGCAAACATTCATTGATAAATAATCAAATTCACATTGAATAGAGTAAAATATATCATAATTTTTTTTCAAAAGAAGCAACCGCAAAAATTATTCATTCATTACATAAAGATGAGAATTACAAAATATAAGAAGGGGGTAAATTCTGTTTTCTACATAAGCTAAAGGTCAAGATACAAAAATAGTTGGTCAAACACTTCTGCATATTATTTTTGGCTATGGATGATTCCGAATCTAGCTAAAATATTTTTTTATATTTAGTCACCTTCTTCTCTAACTAATCATAGTCATGCATTAATTTTTTTATATCTCTCGAGTGATTTAATTTTTTTTATATCTCTGATGTGACAAATGATAGTTCTATTATGTTCAACCTCAAAATCATCATTAGTAGTGTGAGTTCTCTGATAGAGATATTTAAAATATTCTTTTTTTTTTTTGGGTATGAGATGTAACTTCATTAACCTAAAAAAAAAAGAATGCTTTGCAGTTTAGTTACAAAAAGCGCCTGAAGTATAGAAACACAAAATAGGCCAAAGGAAAGGCGAGCATACATCATTACATAAGTATGGTGTCTACCTGCTGTAGTTGGAACAAAAGTTGGACAGACATAATGCACATGAAGTATGAACAGCTGGGTGAGGATGAATTCATAAACTATAGACCGAAACCCCCCGGTAGAGGGAAAGGAAGTTGATAAATCTGCACCGTGTAATTTGGACAAGACACCCACGATGCTGAACATATATACAGTTTGTAAATATACATAGTGTGATAACTCTTGTAGTCCTATATATATAGCCACTAGTGCTAAACACTGATGAATTGGCGGATAAAGATAAAGAAATATGAAGCTCAATGCTGATTTGAAGACTTTAGAAAGGAACATTAAAGCAGCTTCACGGAAGAACATGATGATGTGCCATAGGAAGAGGTGGAGGTCCTGTCTGTTGAGTATGGTGAAGAGTAGCCATGTATAACTTGAACAAGTATGCATAAGTCCCTGCAAAGAATGATTAAAATCTGAACAAGAAGACTTGATAAACATGATAAGCCCTTGTCCCGAGAAGACCTGCAATCGAACCGAGTTATCTATATATAGTAAATAGCCGACGAGAAGTTTTAATGTTGATGGTAAGAAACACTCCAAGAGTCTCTGTATGATGTGCATGACATGGAAAAAGGTCTGTGATGGAGACTTTACAGCAACAAAGACCGTGAATATGAACCATAAATACCCAACCAGCTGCACCACCTGACTTTGAAAAGCAAAATACAAGAGTATTGAAGGTGATGGTGAGAAATCGGAGCACATGGTAGAAGCCGATCCATTCGAAAGAAAAGCAAAATAGAGCTGCAATTTAGCATGGTAACAATAATTCAGCATGCCCCGACTAACTTTCATAAAACTGCAAGGCATACAATTCTGTAAGCATGCCGGATGTCGTATCAAACGAAGAACCGAAGTCCTGGATATGGAAATAATATGGTCAATTGTGTCGCAAAAATCCAACTCCAGCTGCATCAGCTTGTAAGAGATAAGACAAATGAACCGGAAGGCATTCCCCTGTGCCAACTTGTTCAAGAGCTAAATTAGCAACGAAATCAGCTCCTTAGTTCCCTTCACGACAAATATGGGAAACCTTTAAGAATTGTAATATGTACTTTGAAGTTTTAAGTGAAGTGAGGTGAGTTAGATAAGTAAGATGCAAGAGTCTAATTTAATGGGAAGGAATTAAGCATAATAGAATAAGTGAAGAGGAAGAAGAGAGAATAACACAAGCAAAATGATTTATAGTGGTTCGATGCCAACCTTGCACCTACATCTACTTTCGAAGCTCCTACATGGAAATTCCAATCCACTAACGTATTCAACATCAGATCCTTTGACCCTAGCTATCCCAAGCTAGAAAACTTGTTTCCCGGAAACAAGGCAACCCAAAAATAATCCGATTCAAGGTTCGGACCAACCTTCCCAAGCTTTGGAAATCCCGAAAAGCTTGAGCCCCAAAACAGTAAAATAGAGTAAAGAAAATATGCACGTTCAACATACTTAGCTTCTTAATGAGCACAATAAAGCTTTAAAAAATCTCTACATAAACTAGAGGAAGTTTTTAAGAATCCTCTCAAAGAAATTGAAGACTTGAATGCACGTTAGAGAAGTGGTTGAGCTTGAAATCAATGCTTCTCTTGCATAGGGCTGAGTTTTTTTGTAGCTGAATATTCACTTGATTTTCTTCCTTTTTGAATGCTTTTAAACCCTCATTCAATGCTGGAAGATGAATAGTAGTTGTTGGTAGCCGTTGAAGATCATTTGGAAAACATTAAATGCATAGAATGGAGAAGAAAAATAACCATTGCAGAAATTCCGCCGTAAGGAGTGCCCCTTAGGTCGCCTCTTTCATCACAAGCGAGAAAAACGGTATTTTGTGGTTTTGTGCAGTTTTTTCAGGGGGCACCCTATGGGTCGTCTCTTTTGCAATAGGTGAGAAAGTCTGCGTTCTATATCTTGTACGCAGAACCTGCAGAAGGCATCTCATAGGTCGCCCCTTTTTTCATGGGGTGCCCCATAGATCGCTCCTTTTTGCATGCCAGTAAAGAACCAACGTGCGGTTTTGCATGCCAGTTGCCAAAGAAAAAGAGTCGACTTAGGGGTCGCCCTCTTTTATCAAAAATCCCATATCTTCACTTTTAAGCTTCCAAACAATTTGGAACCACCTCCAAATGAATCAATATCATTTTAGAAGTTCTTGAAGCTTCCGAAAAATTTCAATTTTTGCTCCAACTCAAGTAAATTTCAAATTGATCATATTTAACCAAGTTTTTGTAATATAAAAATTTTTGAAAATCCTAAAATGACTTTTAAAAACATCTCTAAGAATAGAAATCATTAGTACCTCTCTCAATTATTTTGTGCTCATCAAAATCATTCCTAAGGACAATAATCTCTTCCTTTTGATGATGATAAAATAATTGAGTTTAAGTAAAAATAAAGTAAATTTGATATTAAATTGAGAGATGTCATTTTAAGTTAAGAAGCTCAAAAATAGATATATACAAGTGATAAGTTCAAATGCACTTAATTTAGGTTATTATTTTGTACATATTATATTTTTCACAAAAATTCAGTAATTTTTGACATATAGGATGTAGAAAAAAAAAACATGCTCTCAACAGAATCATAACAAAGATTTTAAAAATCATGGGAATGGGTTGCCCTAATAATTTGCTTATTATTTTCATATTAAGTATTAGATTTTAGCAATTTGACTATGACGCTATAATAATAAACTTGAATTTTTAATAATTTGCTTTGCTTTTAATTTGCTTATATTATTTGCATGTACGATATGTTAATATTTTTCAATGAATGATACCTTCTCCTCCTTTTTGACATCATCAAACATAGAAAAAAAAGGGAGACTCCCTCTTAATAAATTTTTTATATTCTGCTGCTGAATTAGCATTCCATTATGAGTATGGACAACATTTGTAAACCAAAAATTATAAGTCATAGATATACAAGATTATAAGATACATGATTCATTACATTCATAGGCATTATATATATCCAAAAGATAACAATAGTTATATTAACCATATCATCCAAACCATAGTCAAGGTACAATATTCATTTAAATATAAGTTATAGGCCTTCAATATATACAAAACATGGATAACAAAAATACAACATCTATGACAACCAACCAAAAAGTACAAAGGCCAAACATGATACTAAATACATAAGTCTGACTATACTAGATCTAATAAATATCACGACTAGAGCATCAGAATCAGAAGGAGAGTCTGAGATACGATGAGGGATATCAAGATCAAATCCAGGGACACATCCTCAACCATGTCTGCCTTGGCCATGGGTAGAAGTACTGGCACGAGAAGAGGTGGCACAAGCACGAGAGCAAGAGGATCCTGCGGCAAAAGAAGACGAAGTCTGGGATAGGAGTATGAGTCTAATGGAATCGAGCTATCCCACTGCCCTCGATAAGGACTGCATAAGTGTACTAATAGCTGTAGAAATATCCTCAGTGGAACCTCTCACCTCATCCCTCAAGGACTGAATCCTTGCCTCTAGTGCACGACAAAGACTGTCTTCCTCTGCCGACAAAATAGAAATCGAAGGGATAAACTCGCCTGACTGAGAGATCCCCAACCCCATTACCTGTCGCTATAAATTCATGACCCTGCCAGTCAATCTCAATACTGATCCCTCGAGCTTCTCAAGGTGAGTAGACTGAGCAGTGAGCATCTGAAAGTTTGTAGTGATGTGAGAAACCATCAACTGATCAGGTGGTGGGTCAGTCTGGGATCTCTCTTTCTGAGTAGATCCGATGGTGAACCTGCTGGCCAACTATTGAGACAGACGATCGGCAACCTACTATAATACATGGTCAGTAATATGCTGAGATATAAGGTTTGCGATCTATCAAGATACAAGATCGGCAATCGATTGTGATAGAAGGTCGGCAATCATCCTAAGTTGATCATCTCCAAATTTGATGGCTGTATCTCTACTCACAAATAGTAGTACAAGTACATCACTCCTCATAAATTTCGAGGGACCAGCCTTATGATCAGACACAAAATGAATGACAGGAGACGCTCTATGATCACGAGGAGGTGAATACTGTCTTTCCTCCTCTGCTCTGTCCTCCTCCTCCTCTTCAACTACTCTACCACCTCTGGTCCATCGATCACCAACTCGAATGTAACTCATACGATGCAAGAAATTTGCATTATAGGTGTCAGTATGGGCTAAGTGAGCGGCTGCCTCTCTCTCAAAATTTATACCAAAGCTCCTAAAAATCCTAGTCAGTATCATCCCATAAGGTAAAGGAGCTTTCAATCTAGTCACTACCTCTCGCATGGCATCAATCATCAGGGTTGGTAAGTTCAGAGGGATTTTACACATAATATGATGCATAATACATAGATCCCTACTAGATACAAGTCAAACCTACCAGCTTTAGAAAAAAATGGTGCAGACAATGTGATGGAGTACCCTCATTTTCACACTGAGGTCTCTACTAGCATCCAATTTTTCAATCCCACTAACTTCATCCTTTTGTAAAATAGATCTTAGCCTATCTTCTTTGTTTAACAGTCTGTCAGAGGTAGATCCTTCATAGGGTAGATGGATGAGAAAGCCTAACTGCTGAGCATCAAATTCTACTACGACATCCTTAACTAATGATCTTACTCTTCCATTAGAAAATATAAAATTTTGATAAAACTCTCAAACTAAATCAATGAAAATTATTTCTTTCAAAATACATAATGAACCCCAATCTAAAGATTTTATCTTTTCACCAAAAGAAAACCTATCTTTCTCTAAAAATTGAAAATCAATGTATCTTTTCAGAGCAATCTTTCTATTAGAAAGGGGTTTCTTACTGGAAGTTACCAGAGAAGGAGAGGGTGCCAGAACAGATGCTGGGTCATTATGCATTTTGAAAGAAATAAACCTATCTTTCTATCGACCTTCTTCTTCTATCGGCCTTCTTCTTCTTCTTCTTCTTAAAGAAAGAAATAATCTTTCTATCGGCCTTCTTCTTCTTCTTCTGTTCTTCCTCTAGCCCACGGGTGGACTTTCAACGCTAAGGAAGCTTCACCGTAAAGCCATTTGTCGAGCAGTAGTGGAAATAGTAGCAGGATAATGGTGGAACGAGTGAGGAAGGATCAAGGATTAGATCGATTTGTCGAAGAGAATGGACTTTTCAAGAGAAACTTAGATTCGATTGAAGATTAGGGCTTGCGGTAGGTTGAGAGACAGAAGAAAAATAGTAGAAATAGGAGAGGGAAGGGATAGAGAATCGTCGGAAGTTTGCTTTGGAGGAGGTTTGGTGCAGTTTGGAAGGTGGTTATGGAGGAATTTTGGCAAGAATAGGTTTGGTGGGAGAGAGGAGATGAGCACTCGAGTAAAGGAAGAGAAGGGGGTGACCTATAGAAAATAGAAAGATGAACAGATCCCAATTTTTAAAGTCTGAAGAAGAAATTTGGGAGAAGATCAAAAACACCCTTTGGGGCATCCCTTAGGACGTCCCTTTTTACATGAGGCGACCTAGGGGGTGTCCCATCCAGATAAAAAATTCAGTTTAGCCTTTTCTTGAGCAAATTAATGATCAAGAGTTAGAATCAAGAAATTTTTGTCAAAGGAAAAGAGAAGATTGTGTCTCAAAGGATCATTAATAGAATGATTTTGGGAAAGAGCACTCGAGATCTCTAAGCAAGTGGATCCAAGATACCTAACTTTCTTCTAATTTCATAAAATTTATCTTCATTCAAAGGTTTTGTAAAGATGTCCGCTAATTATTTCTCAGAGTAAACAAAGTCAATCAATATATCATTATTTTGCACATTCTCTCTTATGAAATGATGTCTAATTTCTATGTGTTTTGACCTAGAATGTTGGATTGGATTTTTAATTAAGTTGATGGCACTAGTGTTATTACATTTTATGGGAATGTTATTAAGTTTTACTCCAAAACCTTTGAGTTATTGCTTAATCCATAAGATTTGCGCACAACAACTTTCGACTACAATATATTCGACCTCGACCGTAAACAATGCCATCGAATTTTATTTCTTGCTAAACCAAGAAATTAAGTTTATACTGAAAAATTGGCACATTCCACTAGTACTTTTTCTATCTAATTTATATCTTACAAAGTCTGCATCTGAGTATCCTATCAAATTTATGGATGATTGTTTGGAAAATCATAAGCCTAAAGTTTGAGTTCCATTTAAATATTTCAAGATTCTTTTAACAGCATTTAAGTGAGATTCTTTAGTTGGATTAAAATCTCACACACATATAGATACTGAACATGATATCAGGCCTACTAATAGTAAGATATAATAAGAATTCTATCATGCCTCTATAAAACTTTAAATCAATACTCTTACCATTTTCATCCTTGTCAAGTTTACATGAAGGACTCATAGGTGTGCCAATGCATTTAGAGATCTCCATTCTAAATCTTTTTAAAAGTTTCTTTGTGTACTTGCTTTGGCTTATGAAGATCTTATCTTTAGACTGCTTAATTTGAAGTCCGAGGAAGAAAGTGAGTTCTCCCATCATGCTCATCTCGAACTTTTCCAACATGAGCTTGGCAAAATCTTGGCATAAAATTTCATTAGTAGATTCAAAGATGATATCATCAACATATATTTGTATCACAAGAATGTCATTAACCTTTCTTTTTATAAAAAAGAGTTGTATCTACTTTTCCTCTAGTGAAACCATTTTCTAGCAAGAATTTATTTAATCTTTCATACCAAGCTCTAGGAGCTTGTTTTAAACTATATAAAGTTTTATTTAATTTGAAAATCTGATTTTGAAAAGTATGATTTTCAAAATCAAAGGGCTGCTCTATATATACTTCTTTCATAATGAATCCATTTAGAAAAGCATTTTTTACATCCATTTGAAATAATTTGAAGTTCATAAGTCATGCATAAGCAAGTAAGAGTCTTATAGCTTCTAGTCTAGCAATGGGTGCAAAAGTCTCATCAAAATTAATTCCTTCTTGTTGGTTATATCCTTTAACTACTAATCTTGTTTTGCTTCTTATGACATTTCTATTTTCATCTAATTTATTTCTAAACACCCATTTTATTCCAGTTATAGGATGATCTTTTGGTCTTTCAACTAGGGTCCATACATTATTTCTTTTAAATTGATTAAGTTCTTCTTGCATTGCACTTATCCAATTATGATCTTTTCAGCTTCATCAATAGTTTTTGGTTCAAAATAAGATAAAAGCAAAATAATTATTCACATCTCTTAGTGAGGATCGAGTTCTTACCCCATGTATAGAATCATCAATGATGAGTTCTTTGGGATGATTGTGAATATACCTCCATTCTTTTGAAAGGTTATTTGAACCTTTGGATTGTTCTTGTTGATCTTGTTATTCTTCATCTTCATCCTTCTTTTTATCTTCAAGTGCCTTATCATTTTGGACTGATGACTCCTTTATAGTGAGCTCATTCACACCTTCAATAATTTGACCTGCATCATCAATATTCTCTCTCTTTCTTGTTGGAAGATCATTAGCTTCATCAAAGATAACATGTATTGATTCTTCTACAACTAAGATTTTTTTATTGAAAACTCTAAAGGCTTTATTAGAGATAGAATAACCAAGAAAAATTGCTTCATCTGATTTAGTATCAAACTTATCCAACTTATCTTTATCATTATTTAAAACAAAACATCGACAACCAAAGATATGAAAGTAAGCAATGTTGGGTTTTCTTTTTTTCCAAAGTTCATAAGATATTTTTTTAAAAAGAGGTCTAATTAGAGTATGATTTAAAATGTAACAAGTAGTGTTTATTGCCTCTATCCAAAAATACTTTGGAAGGTGGCTTTCACATAGCATGGTATGAGCCATTTTTTTAAGTATTTTATTCTTTCTCTCTACTATCCCATTTTGTTGGGACGTCCTAAGTGCAGAAAAGTTATGATCAATGCTATTTTCATCACAAAACTTTTCAAAAATCATGATTTTTAAACTCGGTGCCATGATTACTACGAATTTTAAGAATTTGAAGATCTTTTTCATTTAAAACTTTTTGATAAAACTTGGTAAAAGCTGAAAATAATTCATCCTTAGATGCCAAAAATAAAACCTACATAAATCGGGAGAAATCATCAATAATCATAAATCCATATCTTTTTTTACCTAAGCTTGTAGTTCTAGTGGATCGAAATAAATCCATATGTAATAATTCTAATGGCCTAGAAGTTAAGATAATATTTTTACTTTTGAATGAAACTCTAATTTATTTTTCTAATTGACATGCATCACATATTTTATCTTTTTCAAAATTTAGTTTGGGTAACCCAACAGCTAAATCCTTTCTGATGAGTTTAGAAAGAGAGTGTAAACTTATATGTGCAAGTCTACGGTACCATAGCTAACTAGTTTCACTAATCTTTGCATTCATTGCTACTAGGCATTACGTGTTTTGCAAAGATAAATCATTCAAGTCTACCATGTAAACATTTCCATGCCTATATCCAATGAATCACATGTTTTCATTAGTGGGACTAGTTACAATGATAGAGTAGATTCAAAAGTAACTTTAAAATCTTTATCATATAATTGACTAATACTTAAAAGATTATACTTGAGACTATCTACTAGCAAAATATTTTTAATAAAAATGGAGGGAGTGATACCAATATTATCTACTCCAATGATCTTTTCTTTGCCATTATCTCTAAAGATGACCATCCCTCTATCTTTTGCTTCAAGAATAATGAATTGAGATTCATCATCAGTCATATATCTCGAACATCCACTATCAAGATATCAATTTCTTTTTGATCCTCGGGATGTAAGACATATCTACAAGAAAATTAGGTTTTAACTTTAGATAACCAAGCTTTCTTAGATCCTTTTTGGTTAGTCATAATGGTTCTTTTAGAAACCCACATTATTTTTACATGAGAGCTATCAAATTTGTTTGAATAGCATGCAAAGGATTTATGGCCTAATTTACCATAGCTGAAACATGAAACAATATTTTGAGGAGAGTCACAAATATATTCTTCAAAAATTTTTGTTTCTTAAGTGAGTCATAACCAAGACCAGCTTTGTCATAAACAGCCTTTTGATTTTCTAAAATTATATTTAATTTACTTGAACTTAAGGTAAATTTTCTACTATATGTTTCAGCTTATTTACTTCAATTTTTAGATTCTGATTTTCTTGAATTAAGGCTTTGTTTTCAGTTGAAATTTCTTCTTTTTCTTTGAGTAAACATTGATTTTGCATTTTTAGTTCTTTAATCCTAACTTCTTTAGATCATCTAATAAATCATTAAAAGTCTCTTGCAATTCATCAATTATAAAGTCATTTGAGGGTTCAGATTTTACCTCATTTTCATGTGCCATGAAATAAAGG
The DNA here is from genome assembly GCA_006176705.1 of Cocos nucifera. NCBI lineage: Eukaryota > Viridiplantae > Streptophyta > Magnoliopsida > Arecales > Arecaceae > Cocos > Cocos nucifera. Next base: position 162,491 of record QRFJ01005125.1, on the reverse strand, counting down.
TTTGCTTTTTCATGGGTATCATCATTGGAGCTTGAATCATCACTATCACTCCAAATTGCCATTATAACCTTTTTTTTGAATTTTTTTGGGCCCTTCTTAAGTTGAGGACATTCGGACCTAAAGTGCCTCGACTTCTTGCATTCATAATATATAAGAGGCTATTCTTTTTCTTTCTCTTTGCTAGGCTTTTCTTTGGTTAATGGTCTTCTTTTCAATCCTTGCCTTCTCTTCTTCATGAACCTCTTAAATTTTTGGGTGATGAGAGCAAGCTCCTCATCTTCATTTTCATTATTTGATTGGTCTGAGTCTTTCTTTTCTTGAGCAACAAACTTGAGAGTAATAGTCTTCTTCTTTTTGATTTCTTCTTTTTCACTGTGTTGCTTCATGGTGAGTTTATGCATCATAAGTGATCCGAGAAGCTCCTCCAATGGTAGGATGTTAAGATCCTTAGCCTCTTGAATCACTGTGATTTTAGCTTTTCAAGTTCTTGGTAGAGATCTAAGTACCTTTCTCACAAGATCACTATTAGTATAGAACTTAACAAGACTTTTAAGCCCATTAATGATATCAGTGAAACGAGTAAATATTTGGATAATAGACTCATCAGGTTTCATTTTGAAGAGCTCATATCTATGGACAAGCATATTAATTTTAGACTCTTTTACTTGATTTGTACCTTCATGAGTTACCTTTAATCTATCCCATATCTCTTTAGACTCTTTTGTCAATCTCATCCCACTCATTTTCAGGTTTGAGAATGTCCTTCCCATCAATTTATTTTATGGGTGAGTGAGGTCCATTCACTATGATACTCCACATGTCATAATCAAGAGCTTGGATAAAAATCTTCATCCGAGCTTTCCAATAGGTATAATTTGATCCATTGAAAAATGAAGGTCGGTTTGTGGATTGTCCCTCGGCAAGTGAAGTGCCTACTTAAGTTGCCATAGATCTTTCACTCTTGATGGTGAAATCAAGAAAAGGCTAGAGCACCGCGTTCTGATACCATTTATTGCCCAGCTATGCAACCCAAGAGGAGGATGAATTGGATTTTTTTTTCTAAATTTAAACCTAAAAATAGAATTGCAATATGTACTTTGAAGTTTTAAGTGAAGTGAGGTGAGTTAGATAAGTAAGATGCAAGAGCCTAATTTAATAAAAAAAAATTAAGCACAATAGAGCAAGAGAAGAGGAAGAAGAGAGAATAACACAAGCAAAATGATTTATAGTGGTTCGGTGCCAACCTTGCACCTACATCCACTTAACAAGCTCCTACTTGAAAATTTTAATCTACTAACGTATTCAAAATAAATACAACATCGGATCCTCCGATCCTAGCTATCCCAAGTTAGAAAACTTATTTTTCAGATACAAGCCAATCCAAAAATAAATCAATTCAAGATTCGGATCAAGCTTCCCAAGCTTTGAAAATCTCCAAAAGCTTGAGCTCCAAAATAATAAAATAGAGTAAAGAAGATATGCACGTTCAGCACACTTAGCTTCTTAATGAGCATAATAAAGCTTTAAAAAATCTTTACATAAATTGGAGGAAGCTTTTAAGAATTCTCTCAAAGAAATTGAAGACTTGAATGCACGTTGGAGAAGTGGTTGAGCTTGAAATCAATGCTCTCTTGCTTAGGGCTGAGTTTTCTTTGAGTTGAATATTCACTTGATTTTCTTCCTTTTTGAATGCTTTTAAACCCTCATTCAATACTAGAAGATGAATAGTAGCCATTGGAGATTATTTGAAAAATATTAAATGCGCCGAACGGTGAAGAAAAATAACCATTATAGAAATTTCATCGTAGGAGGTGCCCCTTAGGTCGCCCCTTTCGTCACTGGCGAGAAAAACAATATTCTATGATTTTGTGTAGTTTCTTCAGGGGGTGCCTCATGGGTCGCTCCTTTTGCAACAAGAAAAAAAGTCTACATTCTGCATCTTATGCATAGAACCTATAGGGAGCATCCCATAGATCGCCTCTATTTGCATGCCAGTTTAGAATCAGCGTGCCGGTCCTGTGTGCCACTTGCTAAAGAAAAAGGGTTGACCTAGGGGTTGCTCTCTTTTATCCAAAATGTCATATCTTCACTTTTAAGCTTTCAAATAATTTGGAACCACCTCCAAATAAATTGACATCATCTTGAAAGTTTTTGAGGCTTTCGAAAAATTTTAATTTTTGCTCCAACTCAAGTAAATTTCAAATTGACCATCTTTAACCAAGTTTTTGCAATACAAAAATTCTTGAAAATCCTGAAATGACTTTTAAAAATATCTTCAAGAATAGAAATCATTAGTACCCATCTCAATTATTTTGTACTCATCAAAATCATTCCTAGGGGCAATAGAAAAATAGCTAGATCGTGGTTGGATCATAGCTGCATCATCATTTATCTCGAAACAGAATTATTGGGATCGGTAAAGCACTTCGGATTGCTTTGCGGGTCAGGAGAGAGTGCATGAGGCACTTTGATCTTGGAATACTGATGTCCTAGTGCCGATCCAAGGTAACCTAGATGTCGGATAGCTCGATTTGAGGTGTTCAAATTACCACCGTAATACTACCCCTAGTGCTAAGTCTGAGGATCAGATGAAAGGACTACTTCTTTAGGATGTCTCGAATCGAGCTACGGGCCTCTTTATTTTTGGTGATGTTTCTATCATTAATAGCTGGTGACGTCATTTCATGGATAATTGTGATCGAAGAGTCTATCTGACCATTCATTCTTATGAGGGGGTGATTCAAAAAAAGGAGGCATCCTTTTGTCTTCTTCCTTCTTCTAAATGCATCCGACGAGCAAAAGGGCAATGATTGCAATATTTATCATTTTCTTTGCTTGAAGTTCTTTTTTCAGTATCTTAGAAACCAAATGGATCCCGAATGAGCGAAGAAGCTGCAGAGGTTATCAATTTGAAGAAGGCAGGCTGGAACTCCTCCTTCTCATCCTCAGGTCTTTGAAGGGATTATTACTGGGGATTCGAATACTGTTCTCTCGGTCATACCTTCTCCTGATGTGGTGGACCAAAAGGAGAAGGATGTTTTCAACACGGATGATCCATTGGTGGGCGTGCTGGAATCTAGGATTGAGTCAGAAAGTCCATCGATGGAGGTCACAAATATGCCGTTAGATTCGAGGGCGGAGCCCATGATCGAAATGACTTTTTCGACCCCTTCCACTAAAGTCCCTATGAAGGTCACTACCATAAGGATGGAGGGAACCATAGGAATGTCTAAACCTGAGACATCGATGGGGTTTGCCGAGGTTGCAGAGGCTATTCCTGTCGAAAGTTGCCCTCTAGTTGAAGCCCAAGTGGAGATTCCTCAAGTACGGTCTGTTAGATGTGTGTCCTAGAAATCCAATTATTGGTTGACACATTTATTTTTTAGGGCTTATATTTGAACATGTAAAACTTTTATTATTAATAAAGGGTAATTATATTTTCAGTCATATTTATGTATCCATGATTTATCCTAAAAATTAATAAAGATGATTTTGTATATTCTCAAGGTGTTAAAAATTTGAGATATACACTATTAGTGGTTAATTTCTAAATGCTCCCAATTGGAGGATCATCATGAGATTGGTGCATGATAACATTCTTCACAGGCAGATAAGTCTCAAGTCTATAGTGTGGTGACATTAGGATGATAATGCAGATGGTTGTTAGAGAATAACTTGCACTGAGTGTGACCATTATGAGAAATCACTTGGATGTCTACTCACTCATCAATGGTATTCTTGATGCTGCAGTGGTATGACTAGTCCTTTGACCTGCGGTGCATGGCTATTTACAGTGAGGCTGCTATAATTTGACTGCACGTCTACTTGGTCCCTAGTCATTTGGGTCCTCGCTGTGTATGTTGGCTATGGTGGGTTCAGGTTCACTGTTGAGAGTAGGATGTACTTAGATGGAATCTATCAATCTTAGTAGAAAAGATATAATCCTATGTGATTCATGAGACTGAGTTTGCTAAGTTTTTGACCAAAGCAAGGTGAATACTGAAAAAGAGATTTCACAAGATTCACAAAAGAATTCAAATCGAGCAAATTTTGCATATGACTGACGATGGGGTTTGATGAGTTATCCATGACCTTCGTCAAGTTAGGATTTTTGATAGAAGGACTGAATTATATGACAACTGTACCTAGAAATTTATACTTTCATTCTACTAGATTGCCACTATATACTGCTAGATGTCATTGATGGATTATGAGACCCACAAGCATCATTTTGATGATTGATGATTCTCGATGGATAGTATTAAAATTGATCCAATTTATTGAAAGAAGTTTTGATCATATTAAGATAGAGATCATAATGTGTCTCACAACCAAATCAAATAGAACCTATGGGATCACACATAAAAAAGATTTCTATCTGATCTGATAATTGATCGATGGTTATAAATTATTAATGATATAATTATCAATATGATTGATAATTAACTCAAGAAGAATAAATTAATAATTTTATTACTAATTAGACTCAATTAGATTGAGAAATAAGTTTTAAATCAAGTCTAATTGAATTGGATTCAGTTTGACTTGAATTGGGTTTAATTTGATTAAGTTATGAGATGACTCAATTGTCATGAAATCAATTTTTGATTTGATCTAAATTTGGATTTAATTAAATCTTAATTAGATTAGAATTTAATCTAATTAGAGACCTAATTAGATTAGGTTCAATTAGGTGGTTGGATTTAAACCAAATTATTTTTGGTTTGAGGCTCAATCCAAAATCCTAGACTCCATTTTGCGAAGGACTCTTCCATGCACCACCCTTTGTCCACGCCCCTTCCCTTCTCATACAAATTTTAGATTTATGTGAGGTTTTTTATGTTTTTTCACCTCTTGATATACCACTTAACCTCTCATTTGGATATGGATGAGTTTTAGTTTGAATTTAAAATTTAATTTGAATGTTTGATAGAGTTTGACTCTATCAGGACTCTTCTAGGCGCTCCCTTAAAAAGATCTATTTTTGGAATGTCTTTAAGAGGACTTTTTGATCTGAACAAAATCTGGCCAGCCACTAGAGTGAGAGAGGGATTTGTTTGCATCCTCCCTTCCAAGTTTGAAGGAAAAACTCCAATGGTACAAGGCATGGCACTCCAAGGAAGAAAGCTACGCTGCTGCTATTTTTTCTTCTACCTCCACTGCTTCTTTGACTGAAGATCAATTTTCAGATATGAAGAAGGTTTAAATTAATCATCAAGAGATCTTCTCTATAAGCGAGCTAGCATCCCGGGGAGATAGACAAGTCTCGGATGAGATCAGAACTTGTGTGGATACCTGTAGAGGTTGGGCATTTACGCGGCTTCAGGAACCTATCAAGTTTTGATCATCGATTGTGGAGTTCTTCGACCCACGATAAGGTATGATATCTGATCTCATAAATTAATTTTGGATTTCATATATTTTAGATCTATGTTAGAAAAGATTTTAGATCAGATTTAATGCATGATAAAAATAATTAATCTATTTTATTCCGCTGTGATTTCAAAATAGTTTTGAAATAAATGCATGTAATCTGCCCTTCCATTTCTAATAGTGGTATCAGAGCCACGATTTCAATTAGACATATTTAATCTAATTTTAATCTTAGATCTAAAAGTTAGTTTTTGATTTAAATAATTTATTTTAATTTTATTCAGATCTGAGATTGTTGAATCATGTATGAGATGCATAGATCTGTATTCCTTGTGCATAGTCTTTAGATTAGATTGATCTCTATGGCCATTCAGTTATAAGAGAGATATTTAATCTGATTTTAATCTTAGATCTGAAAGTCAGTTTCTAATTTAAATGATTTATTTCATTTTTATTTAGATATAAAATTATTAAATCATGTATGAGATACATAGATATTTTAGATCATTGATCAAATCAAAAAAAAAACCTAGATATGATTTTTAATAAATAATTTTTGAAAATAGTTTTCAATCATATTTGATCTTTCTTTAGATTTTAATTTTTCATGCATATGATACATGCTTAATTAGTTTTATATCTGATTTTCATATATATGATATGTGATTTTAATTAAGATCTGAAATAATGCTATATTTGATCTTATTTGAAATGTAAACCTAGTATAGTTTAGATCTAAAATTATTTCAACATCTAAACTAAATCTATGATCATAATATACTTAATTAAGAATTAAGAAGTGAATTTAAAGATCTAAAATTCAGTATTTAAGATCTAAAATTTACTACATAAAACATGGGTTAATGGGTTGGATAGTGATAGGAACGTGATGTTGTCGTTAAGACACCGTGTTTATCAGTTTAATCTAACTTTTTAAAATCATTGAAAATGCATAGATAGCGGTGAGTCGGGTCGAATCCACTGGGAAGGTAGTGTTTTTAGATTTGAAATCTTTGATTTTTGAAAAGAAAAAGAAAAGAGTTTTGGGATTAAAAATGAAGTTGAAAAATAAAAAGTGAAAATTAAAAGGTGCAGAAATTTAAACTTGGTACTAAGATCTACTAGTTAGATCTTAGCATCTACTTGCAAAGCAATAATTTAAAGGATAGAAATTAAATTATAATAAAAATAATAAGCAAAAAATTAAAGTACAAAAATAAAATTTTTATTAATTAAAATTTTAAAATTTAAATACATGAAATTTAAAAAGAATAAAATAGCTTGATCTCTGATCTTGGATTGACATTGGCAAAAAGATGGTGTAGAAGCTCAGCTCTTCTTGGCATCCGTTGCTTTGAAGTAGCCTTTAACCCATAGCCTGGCTTAGCCCTGTACCAAAGCTTCACCTTGATTGGAGATGTTGATTTCTGAAGGCTTGGGATCCTTTTTATAGAGCTAGGAGGGCTGGATATTTTTTTCTAAAGGTAATGTGGGACTAATAGCCTTGTAATCATCAAAATACAAAGAAATTCAAATAAAATTTGAATCAAAATAGCTCTGATATGACTCTGGTAAGTCTGGTGAAATCTAGCCATTCAATAGGAATCCAACGATCCAAAAATCATCAAAATCGGATGCATATCAGCCCAGATCAGATCAGATCAATTTCTGACCATTGGATTGCACTTGATGGAGGAAATCTGGTTGCAAATCGCACTTCGAAAATCCTGATCACCGTTGGAAGTGTTTTGGACCATCAGATCGAAGCTGGAATTAAGCGCCGCCGTTCGATGGTGATCCGAGTGAAATCAGTAATCGAAAAAAATGCTGACCATTCGATCTTGACCGCAAACATCCACCACTGCACGATCGCGCATTTACTATTCCCATGGATCGCGTGGACCGGCTACATCATGCACCGTAACCAATCAGCGCCCTTTATTGACCAATGAAAAGATCGAAATGCCCTATGAGCCATGATGAATTTCCTGTAAATCCTTTGGGGGTCTAGGTCTACCACGTGGCAGGCTTTGATTCGCTGGTGTCTGTTGAGCTGGTGGTCTACACTGTGCTGTAAACTGGTTGATGGCTTCTGAGCTTGAGTCGGCTAGCGTGGATGGCTTGGTGCACTAGCTTGATCGGCTTGGCTTGGCGCGTCTTGATGCATCGGCTTCTGCGGCATGGCGGCTTGACTTGCGGAGTCGGTTGAGCCGTTTTCTTTTTTTATTTAAATTTTATTTATTTTATTTCTTTAAAAATTCATATCTTTTTCGTTTTAGCTCTGTTTTACTCAAAATTTATTTTTATTATGATAAAAAAATGAGCTCTTTCTATTGATAATAAAATTTTATTTTTTAATTTTTATTATTTTTTAATTAATAAAAATATGAATTTCTTAAAAATTATATATAAATTGATTAATAATTCTTAAAAATTAATATAAATTAATTAATAAATTAATATTTTTATTGATGAATTTATGATGCTTATCACACCCCCCAACTTAAGCTTTGCTCGTCCTCGAGTAAAGAAAGAATTTAGTTTTAAATATCTTTTAACTTTAGAGTTTCGAATTTTACCTAAGCAATTTTCAAAATGGCCATTGATATTCAGTAGAGCTTAAATGAGACATATCATTGGGGTATTAATACTTATCAATAGAAAAATTAAGTAAAGAACATTAAATTTTTTAGAACTTTTTTCTAAATTATCCCACCTTTATCTCTGATTTGTCTAAACTTTCATATAGGCAAGTGTATTGCTACTTTCGTCCTTCATTTATTGATTTTTATTTTTACATTGCCCACTTTTTGATGTGAATATCATTTCTTACTTAGGCAACGGGATCTGGTTACTTGATGGGAAACCAATGTTTTTTTTTTTTTTTTTTAAACGTTGTACCACTATTGAGTGTCTTAACTTCCTTAAGCTTTCTATTTGATCCATGTAGCGAGTCTTGGGCCAATGACTCCCAAACCAGTTGGCTTTAGGGCACTAGGTATAGAATACCCCTCGAGCTTACTAGCTCGAATCAAATAGGCTACGAGTTAAGACTAGCTTTACAACGAGCTTCTTTGCCCTTCCCATCTTTTGACATGAAACTCAATGCTTGCTTAGGCAAAGAGGCCCGATTACTTAGTGAGAAGTACTTGGAAACTATTTTATTAAAATAAATTTGTTATATGAAGAAACGTATAGTTACCCTACACAAGTCTATAAAAAATAGATTTTTCTTTGATGCTAGTAGAAATAATTAGAAATACTCCAAGAAAAAAATTTTATATTCTAGACTTAACTCTTTATTGAATTTTCTTAATACTTGATTCCTTAATATCTCACAGATTCTTTGATCTGTGCATCAATTTTCTTTAAAAATGCTTAGTTTAATTTGATTTTTAAGCACAATCAGGTGTCTAAATACTAAATACTAACTTTTTCGAGAACTTAAAATTTTAAAATTTTTATTTTTTTCTTCCCCCCCAACTTAATCGACATTGTCCTCAATGGAGAAGAAAAAAAAAAGGGTGTAATAAAGAACATTTAAGAATACACCTGACTATATTTTTGGTTCAGCACATGCCTTTGAAAATTTGAGCTCTTCCTCCAACTTATTCAAATTATCCTAAAAAAATAAACTAAAAAGATAAATTAGATAAAAACTAAATATTGGGTTGCCTCCAACAAGCGCTAAGTTTACCATCTTCAGCCAGACACAATGCAGCTCACTATCCTGTGTCGAATATTGGATTGACAAATTCCAATGGTTTTGGATTGCCAATCTCAGAAAGATGATTTATAATCCCATTATTGATATATTCACTGTTAATTTTAGGGATATAATTTTATGATTTCCATTCTCAAACCATGTTTATTAAGAATTTCTCCTATTTATTTTTCTAAAATACTCATGAATGGAGTTTTAGGAGTTAAGTTTGATTCAATGGGTGCTGGAAATGGTGACTAAAGACTGGTTTTAATTTTGGAGGTAAATTAATATGATCTTGCTTAATAACTCCATTGATATTTTATTACATGCTTTTTGATTTTTGTAAGAAGAACCGACTTCTTGGGTTGAAGGGAATAGGATATTAGGTTTATAAGTTTTGGGTAATTCATCTATTCTTTTTTTTCATATTTCTATCTCATTTAAACTGGAACTAGCATCAGTACTAATTCCTGACTCGGGTTCTTCTATGTGGTTGTCTCAGTACTAACCAGTTCCTCTAAATTTTTATTTTGGCTAGCTCACAGTAGCCTCTCTCACCTGATCTTGGTATGGGTCCATAAGAATCCTATAGCTTTTAAGTTCAGGAATTACTTTGGTATTCTCAAATTGGGGATTCTTAGGTGAGACATTAAATTGATAACTTGGTCTAGGTGATTGGTGGACATTAGGTGTGTTGTTTGAAATTGGTAGGTTCGGTAGTTGATCTAGTTCTCTCCTCATGTTAGACTCAACTAATTATCCAATTTGAGCTTCTAGCTTAGCAATAGATTGCTGTTGAGTCAGAATCAATTATTGAAGTTGGTTAAATCTATCATCAGCTAGATTGGTCTGTTGAGGAGGTGGGTATGAGGGCTGATTATAATATGATGGCTGGATAAACTGACTAGGCTGACCATTATTATAGGCATAATTTTGATATTGGGATCTATTTTGATAATTTTGCTCAAGTGAAATTTGGGTCTGAGCCTGAGTCTGTTGGGATGTCCAAGAAAAATTAAAGTTACTCCAATCTGAATTATATGAATTTGAAAATAGGTCATTAATCAATTTGGAGTATCCTTGAGTAGCTTGAACTTGTTCTTGGATAAAATATGAAAACTATGCAGTCATAGGACATTCACTCATATGATGGGTTGGACTAGTATAGATTGAATAAGTCTCCTGATAATTAGAAGATGATATGAATTATATAGAAGATTGTTGACCTAGGATTAGGAGTTGATCTACTTTCTGAGCAAGAAGGTCAACTTTACCTAATTTTTAGACTATTAGGTTCATATTAGCCATTTGATTATTAGGTTTAATATGAATCAATCATTCAATTAAATTCAACTAAATCAAAAAAAGAGATTTCCTACCGTGCATGTATTAGTGCAACCCTAACATGTGGTTTAAAAAAAAATTTTTTTTAAAGATTTTTTTATTATTATTTTATTATATTAAAAATTAATTTTTTTAATTATTTTATTTATTAATTTTAATTTAATTTAATTATTATTTTTAATATTTTTTAGTTAGTTTAATTTTTATTTTATTTTATTTTATTTTATTTTTAGAGGAGTAAGGAGAAGAAAGAAAGAAGAGTTCTAAAGAAGAGGTCCTAAGGAGTCTTGGAACTAAGAAGAAAGAGAAGAATTAGGTTTAATTAGATTTAATGTTGGTTAGCAATCAAGTTGGTCAATCAATTCTGACTAAAGATTGTCCTAGATCTAGACAGCTCCTAACTGCCAAGGTCACCTTCAAGCCCTCCAAGTGTAGGATTAGCCAATCAACTAGCCAGGTAAGTGTAAGATCGGTGGGAGTCCCCCCGTTGCTTGCCTTAGACACCAATTGTGCTTGACCAGGTAAGCGAACAGAACCAATTAGAAACCACCTTCCTTCGGACCCAGTCATCTCTGAACCACTTTCCTAGATACCAGTCAAATTGACTTATCCTAACTCGGTTCAACTCTTAGGTTTTCTTATCCTATTGAGCTCGAGTTTCTAGGATTGATGTCTAATTAATTTTAAAATTAAAGGCTTAGGTCAATGCAGGATGCTGATTGGTTGTTTGTGGGCTAAGAAAGGGTGATCAAATCTCCACCTTATCTTATTTAATTAGGTTGTACGCTTAATTTGGTTTAATATGGATATGCACGAAAAAAAAATTTCAATCAAAGAGTTTTATGCAATTTAAACTAGATGCATGCAACTAATTGAATTCTGAAAGACTTACCTTATCTCCAGCAATCACCAAATGAAAGACTTACCTTATCTCCAGCAATCACCAAAAAAAATAAAAAATAAAAATAAAATTAATATGATGCATGCTTTAAGCAGTTAAGATTTCTAATCTTATCATGAGATTTTTAATTAGATTTAAAGAAATATTTTTTTAAAATTAATTCAAAAATAAAAATAAATAAAAAAAAAGAGAACTAGGGTTAGGATTGATCTCACCAAGCAAAACTCCTGATTCTTTTTGTTCTTTAATCTCTTTTTCTATAAAATAATAAAAAAATTAGCAAGCAATATTTATAAAAAAATAAAAATTTTATTTATAATTTATTTATAAAAAAATCAAAGAGATCAAAAATTTAATGTTCGTTCCTTCCTCGGCAACGGTGCCAAATATTTGATAGGATGCGTTTGCCAAAATTATTTTTAATTTATTTAAAATAAATCAAAGAAATTAAAATTAAAAATCAAAAATAATCTCCAACAACGATGCCAAAAAATTTGATAGGAATGCGATGTTATCATTAAGACACCATATTTATCAGTTTAATCTGACTTCTTAAAATCATTGAACATGCGTAGATAGCGGTGAGTCAGATCGAATCCACAGGGAAGGTAGTATTTTTAGATTTGAAATCTTTGATTTTTGAAAAGAAAAAGAGAAGAGTTTTAGGATCAAAAATGAAGTCGGAAAATAAAAAGTAAAAATTAAAAGGTGCATGAATTTAAACTTGGTACTAAGATCTACTAGTTAGATCTTAGCATCTACTTGCAAAGCAATAATTTAAAGTGTAGAAATTAAATTACAATAAAAATAAAAAGCAAAAAATTAAAGTACAAAAATAAAATTTTTATTAATTAAAATTTTAAAATTTAAATACATAAAATTTAAAAAGAATAAAATAGCCTGATCTCTGATCTTGGATCGGCATTGGCAGAAAGATGGTGTAGAAGCTCGGCTCTTCTTCTCGGCACCCATTGCTTCGAAGCAGCCTTTAACCCATAGCCTGGCTTCGCCCTGTACCAAAGCTTCACCTTGATCGGAGATGTTGATTTCTGAAGGCCTAGGGTCCTTTTTATAGAGCTAGGAGGGCTGGATATTTTTTTCTAAAGGCAATGTGGGACTAATAGCCTTTGTAATCATCAAAATACAAAGAAATTTGAATAAAATTTGAATTAAAATAGCTCTGATATGACTCTGGTAAGTCTGGTGAAATCTAGCCATTCAATAGGAATCCAACGGTCCAAAAATCATCAAAATCGAATGCATATCAACCCAGATTGGGTCGGATCAATTTCTGACCGTTGGATTGTGCTTGATGGAGGAAATCTGGCCACAAATCATGCTTCGGGAATCTTGATCACCATCGGGAGCATTCTAGACCGTCAGATCGAAGCTGGAATCAAGCACTGCCATTCAATGGTGATCCGAGTAAAATCGACAATCGAAAAAAATGCTGATCGTTCGATCTTGACTGCAAACACCCACCACCGCACGATCGCACGTTTACTGTTCCTATGGACCGCATGGACCGGCTACATCATGCACCGCAACCAATCAGCACCCTTTATTGACCAATGAAAAGACCGAAATGTCTGTGAGCCATGATGAATTTTCTGTAAACCCTTTAGGGGTCTAGGTCTACCACGTGGCAAGCTCTGATTTGCTGGTGTCTGCTGAGCTGGCGGTCTACACTATGCTGTAGACCGGCTGATGGCTTCTGAGCTTGAGTCGGCTAGCGTGGATGGCTTGGCGGGTCGGCTTGATCGGCTTGGCTCAGTGCGTCTGGATGCATCGGCTGCTGCGGCATGGCGGCTTGACTTGCGGAGCCGACTGAGCCGTTTGCTTTTTTTATTTAAGTTTTATTTATTTTATTTTTTTAAAAATTTATATCTTTTTCATTTTAGCTCCGTTTTACTTGAAATTTGTTTTTGTTATGATCAAAAAAATAAGCTCTTTCTATTGATAATAAAATTTTATTTTTTTAATTTTTATTATTTTTTAATTAATTTTTTAATTAATAAAAATATGAATTTCTTAAAAATTATATATAAATTGATTAATAATTCTTAAAAATTAATATAAATTAATTAATAAATTAATACTTTATTGGTGAATTTATGATGCTTATCAGGTAGCTCAATTAGGTCTAGCTAGTTTAAGCATTTGATCAAACCAAATCAATAGTTTGTTAGGTTTAGGTCTAATCTCTCATGTCTAACCCAAATAGATGTAAGTTTGGTCAGATCGACTAATAGCCACATGTTGTCGATCAAATCAAAAGATCTAATTTGGCTCCTTGGTTCAAGCCTAAATTAATTAGCTGATCTGATCAATGCTTATTGACCGATTGGTGTCTAAGGTAAGTTTGACAGTTCGACCAGTGGTCTTTAATTGGGAGCTACTCACATAGATCGAGTTAATGGCATACCCTCCCACCGATCTCACTTACTTGGCCAATATGGTTGATTAAATTTTAAGTTAGGTTGCTAATAATTCGAGCTAACCCATGCCACTAGGTTAGTCATATCAGATATGACTAATTAAGGACGAGATCTGAGCCTAAACCTTCTTAATTAATATTAAGTCTAGCGATCTTTTACCACTATAGAGATGCAGGTGCCTAGCTGATGTTGATCGTTCTCGGCTAGTCATAGTGGTTCGGTTGCATCAGGTAGGTACACCACTCTATAGCATTAGATGCCTCTAGGTAGAGATGGGGTTGGGCCCAATAACTATTAGATGAGTATCCCAAGTACAGTGGGTCCAACTTAACTAAGAAATATGCCAATAACTGTTAGATGAGGCCACAGGACTTAGAGACCGAACCAGTTGCATCTTGCTTAGTGTAGCAATGGACAAAGAGTTGTCCACTCATTGGTTTGTGTGTTACCAATAACTGTTAGGTGAGGTGCACATAAATCAATGGGATTACAATACCCACTAAAAATTGATCACATATAGATTTCCATTTTCTCCACCTGAGAAGTGTGGGAGATCCATAGAAATAATGGGAGCCCTTGTTTGTTTTTAAAGTCCCAATAACAAACATCTACAAGTTCAAAACATCTAATTAGAAATTGTTTCTCTCTACAGTTAACCATATCGAGTTCAAATCCATTAGCCTGAATCCTTGACACCAATAGGTTGACCAGAACTCATTATAAGGATTGGCTCCAAAATTTGAGAATCATTTTCAGTTTCGAGAAGTTGAACCATTTTCTCGATCAGGATGCACCTGTGTTACCAGCTCGTCCATCCCCTGATCAACGAGCTGCACTTAAGAAGTGGATGGATGAAGACAATAAGATGAAGTGCTATATTCTTGCATCCATGTCCAATGATCTTCAGCGACAGCATGAAGACATGAGGACTACCAAGGACATGCTGACTCACCTACAAGAGTTATATGGTGAGCAGAGTTGCACGGCTCGCTTTGAGGTCTCTCGAAGATTTTTCAGAGCAAAGATGCATGATGGGCAGTCCATCCATGATCATTGTTTGAAAATGATCAAGGACATTGAGGAGCTTCAGAAGCTAGGCATGAACATGGATAAAGAATTGCAGGTAGATATAATCCTGTAATCCCTTCCTGATTTATATGGATAGTTTATCATAAACTATCATATGAATAAGATTGATAGCTTTTTGTCGGAATTGCTGAACATGTTTGTAACAGTTGAGAGTACCTTGAAAAGTTCAAGGAGAACCATTTTGACTGTGGAGCAGGCTTCCTCTAAGAGAACATCTTCTTGAAAGAAGAAGAAGAAGCCTGCGAAGAAGTAAAAGATTGGTAACAAACCCAAGAAGCGGGCCCCGAAGATGACCAACGATAAAGAAAAATGTTTTCATTGTATTGTCGAAGGTCATTGGAAAAGAAACTATCCTACATACCTGGCCACTTTGAAGAACAAGAAGAGGGACACGCCTTCTGAAGGTACGTCTAAGTTGCCCATTATTGAAAGTAACCTAATGATTTTTTCTTCTTCTAGTTAGGTTCTAGTGCTCACGTGTGCACTTTCATGCAGGGTCTGGAAGAAGTTAGAGTGCTAAGAAAAGATGAGATTACTCTCCAAGTTGGCAATGGGGTAAGAGTTGCTGCTATAGTCATCGGAATTTATCCTTTACGATTATCATTAGGAGTTAGTTTATTTTTAAAAGATTGTTATTATGTACCTGGAGCTAGTAGAAACTTAGTTTTTATATCTGTGCTAGCATAGGATAATTATAATTTTCATTTTAATAAAGATTTTTGTGTAATTTTTTTTTGAAAATAAAATTGTTGCACGTGCCTTTTTAATTGATGGAATTTATCATTTGCATGAAGATGCAAAATTAATATTAACAAGCAAATTATGAATGCCGTAGGATCTAAGAGACTTAGAGATAGGATTAGCAAAAGATACCTTTGGCATCTTAGGCTAGGCCATATTGGAGAGGACAGACTTAACAAATTGGAGAAAGATGGCTTTCTTAGGTCATTGACTTCTAAGTCTTATTCAATTTATGAGTCATGTCTTCAAGGGAAGATGGCTAAGCTACCCTTTATAGGACATGAAAAAAGAGCCACTAAGATATTAGCCCTGGTACATACAAATATGTGTGGACCATTTGATGTACAGGCCAGGGGTGCCTATCTCTACTTCATAATCTTTATCGATGAATTCTCAAGGTATGGTTTTGTGTATCTAATGCATCACAAATCTGAAGCCTTTGAAAAGTTCAAAGAATTCAGATGTGAAGTAGAGAACTAAACCGGGAAACCCATAAAGATTCTTCAATCAGATCAAGGAGGAGAATACCTTAGTGGAGAATGTTAGACCTATCTCAAGGATAATGGCATAGTCTCACAATGGACACCTTCAGGAATGTCTCAGCTCAACGAGATATTTGAAAGGAGGAATCGGATCCTATTAGATATGGTCCGATCCATGATGAGCTTTACAGATCTTCTGATCTTTTTATGGGGACATGCATTGCTTTTTGCTATTCATCTATTAAATCGAGTTTCCTCTAAATTCGTTCCTGCCACACCATATGAGTTATGGTATGGTAAGAAACCATCTCTTGGGTACCTTAAGATTTGGGGATGTTCAGCTTATGTCAAATGACAATAGATGGATAAGTTAGAGGTTAGGTCACTTAGGGCTCGTTTTATAGGATATCCTAAGAAATCTATGGGATACTATTTTTATCGTCCAGAGGATCATAATGTGATTGTGAGCCATCATTCCGTCTTCTTGGAAAGAAACTTTGTCCAAGATAGAGGTAGTGGGAGGAAGATTGAGCTCAAAGAGAATTTGAAGAGTGTCGAGTCCAAGAACCTGAACTCAGTAATGAGCCAGTAAATTTAATACCACCTTCATCTCGTAGATCAAATAGGATCTCCCATCCTCTAGAAAGATACTTAGGTATACTTATGGAGGATCTAGAGAAAGTATTTCTTATGGGAGATGGAGATATTAGGAATGATCCCAAAACCTATGATGAAGCAATATTAGATGTAGACTCCGAGAAATGGATGGAACCAATGAAGTCAGAAATTGACTCTATGTATTCCAACCAAGTATGGTCCTTAGTAGATCCACCTGAAGGTATTGTACCTATTAGATGTAAATGGATCTATAAAAGAAAAATTGGATCAAATGGTAAGATAAAGACTATAAGACGAGGCTGGTGGCAAAAGGTTATAGTCAATGCAAAGGCATTGACGATCAAAAGACTTTTTTGCTAGTGGCTATGCTAAAATCCATCTGTATCTCACTTGCGGTTGCAGCCTATTATGATTATAAGATCTGATAGATAGATGTGAAAACTGCCTTCTTAAAAAGATATCTAGAAGAAGATATCTATATGGAGCAGTCTATGGGTTTCACATTTGGTGATAGTGATCGCAAAGTCTACAAGCTGCAAAGATCAATTTATGGACTTAAGCATGCATCGTGGAGTTAGAATACTCACTTTAATGATGTGAATAAATCTTTTGATTTCATCAAAAGTGAGGAGTCGTGTGTGTACAAAAAGAATAGTGGGAGCGCTGTCACATTCCTCATATTGTATGTAGATGATATTCTTCTGATTGGGAATGATATTCTCATACTGACATCGATCAAAGTTTGGTTGTTAAAAGAATTCTCTATGAAAGACCTAGGAGAAGCTTCCAACATTCTTGGTATTAAGATCTATAGGGATAGATCTAAGAGAATGATAGAACTCTCATAGTAAATATACATAGAGAAGGTGCTGAAGCAGTTCAGCAAGAAAAACTCCAAGAGAGGTCTCCTACCGCTTAGGCATGGCATTCATCTTTCGAAGAAGATGTATCCTGACACACCTGAAGAAATCCAATGCATGAGCAAGATCCCTTATGCTTTGGCTATAGGGAGTCTCATATATGCCATGCTGTGTACGGACCTGATAGCTTTTGCCGTGAGTATCATGAGTAGGTATCAGTCAAATCCAGGCGAGGTGCACTGGATATCTATAAAGAACATCCTTAAATACTTAAGAAGAACTAAGGATTTGTTTTTGATTTTTGGAAGAATTTCGAAGCTAAAAGTGGTAGGATAAACTGATTCAGACTTCATATCTGATGTCGATGATAGAAGGTCTACATTGGGGTATATTTTTCTATATAATGGTTGATCGGTTAGCTGAAAAGTTTCAAACAATCGATCATTATAGATTCGACCATGGAAGTCGAATATATCGCTGCCTTTGAAGCTGCTAAGGAAGTCTTCTAGTTCAAAAAATTTATTACAGAGTTGGGCATGATGTCATTAGATGCCATTGCACTACACTATGACAATAATGGTGCCATAGCTCTTGCTAAGGAGCCTAGGTCTCATCAAAAGTCCAAGAACATTGAATGGTGATTCCATATTATACGTGAATATCTCGAGAAGCAGTTCGTTGAGATGCAGAGAGTTGACTCCACACAGAATATGGTGGATCCACTAACAAAGCCTCTAAGCCAGTAGAAGACTAAAGCTCATCTTGAAAAGATGGGTCTTAGGTTTATGAGTAATTGGCTTCAGATCAAGTGGAAGTTTATTAGATGTGTATCCTAAAAAGTTAATTATTGGCTGATACGTTTATTTTCAGGACTTATATTTGCACTTGTAAAATTTTTATTATTAATAAAGGGCATTTTTATTTTCAATCATGTTTATGTATTCATGATTTATCCTAGAAATTAATAAAGATAATTTTGCATATTCTCAAGATGTTAAGAATTTGAGATGTATGCTCTTAGTGGTTAATTTCTAAATACTTTCAATTAGAGGATCATCATGAAGGATAGAGATTGATCCAGTTAGATTGGTGCATGATCACCTTCTTTATGAGCAGATGAGTCTCGAGTCTATAGTGTGGTGACTGATAAGTGGTAAAAATATACTAATAAAAGTATTAAATTATAAAATAAATTAATTTATTTTTTAAAAATTAATATTTTTATTAATCTTATGTAGGAAAGAAGGCCACTAATATGAAGATTTTATTTTTTTGATTTAGATGAAATAAATTTTAGGCAAAATGAACTTCAAATGAGCTCGAAAATGAATTTCAAAGAAAATAAAAAAAAATTGGTTTAGTTCAGAAAAACCACCTTAGTAGACCGCGCTCAGACTGATCGACCCGCTGACGCCACGCTTACGTAGTGCTGACATCAGCATTTTTTGTGGCGCACGATGGACCATTATAGAGGGTATTTTGGGGATTTCACAAGGAGAAGTGCGCTCCGATTGGCTGAAGAAAGTGGCAGTTCTGCAACACCGAGCTTGTGTATGGTTATAGAGGGCAATCTGGGAATTCTACTTGATTTGACGAATGCCTTTCACTGGGATTTGATTAAACGATTGATAGTTGTGCGCTGACGAACGATGGATGCAGCTCCCGATCGAGATCCAATGGTTGGGATTCATCCCAACTTTTAACTAAAAATCTAAAGCTCTACTATGCACGATCTGACGGCTGAGATTCAATCTTTAAGGCCGATCCAATGGTCCAAATGAATTTTGACTTGATTTAAGATTTTAAAATAATTTTTGAGTGATTTTTGAACCATTTGATCGACATCCAGTGGTTAGAATTGATCCAGGACTCTTTTTGAGTTATTTTGAGAGTTTTAAATTCAATTTCAATGGGATTTTGACCTAAGACCACCTAGGTTATATAAAGGCCTACTGTTGCCTAAGAAAAGAGGAGCAGAGAGAGAGAGAGAGAGAAAAAATACAGAGGGTTTTGGGAAGAGAGTTTTAAGAGATAGCTTGGGAATAGGAAAAAAAAAGAGTTCAGAGAGTTTTGAGAGAGAGTTTTGAGAGAAAGAAGAGAAAGGGTTTTTATATTTTTTTCTTTTCTTCTTCTGATAATTAAGATATCGATCAAGTAGCTTCTTTTCTTCTTCATCAAGTTTTCCACACAAAGAGCAACGAACAACCAATTTCAATAATTAAACAGTCTAATTTCTTCATGCTCTTTATTTTATTTATTATTTTTGAACTTGTTATCATGAACTAAATTTTCTTTTACTATGGCTAAGGTGTAGCCACTCTTTTGATGCAATATTCAGTATGATTTATTTATAATTTTTAATTTTATTCATGAGGAGTATATAAATCTGATCTTAATGCTTTTAGATTACTGACCATCTTCTAATTGATCTGATGAACATAAATGTTATGGAACAAGTATATCTATGTTATTGCTTCTTAATTATATACCTTATATTATGAATTAAATTAGAATTCATATGCATGCAGAAATTTTAGTGCGCTTTGGACGTATCGTATTTTAATTAGAGGATTTCACAAAACTTAATGCATTAATATTTATTTAAATTACACATGAACCAAAGGATAATTAATAAATATTGATAGTTTTGCTACACCTAGACCAAAGGATAGTGAATAAACTAGGAGACTCCACCATCACATAAAATAAAATTAATCTAATAACCTGAATATTATATTGACTGAGTTGGTGAATCGATTGTCTTAGTAATCCATTGCTCTTAAGTTTAAAATCCTAATAATTACACTCTATTTTCTTAAAATTTTTAATTATTTTTTTATTTTATTTTTTAATTTTTTATTCTCATAAATCGATCTTCTAAATAAAGCATAGGAAAAAGTTTTTCGATACTTATTTTCCAATTCTCTAGGGATGATACTCTACTCATTTACTTTATTACTTGATCGACTGATGCACTTGCCATAGCTATAGATTAGCATGCATCAAGTTTTTGGCATCGTTGCCGGAGGTTGTATCTAAAATAATATTAAAATTTTGATCCTAGCTTTATTTTAAAATTTTATTTTTAATTTTTTATTCTTACTTTATTTTTTTTTAAAAAAAAATTATTCAGTACATGACACGTACTGGACATAGTAACTTACTACCTTTAGATCCAAAAATTGAAAGGACCATCAGAAGACTGCAATAAAAAGGAAATATGACAACTGAAAATTCTAACGACATCAATCTAGGATTGGATATGGCAACCAAGGGACAGCATGAAGCTATTCGACTAGTACATTGTCCATTAAATGATTACATCACACCATCTGTAGTCAATGCAGCTTCGAGCATCGGAAGACCGCTTGTGCGAGCAAACAACTTTGAAATAAAATTGATGATGATCCAGATGATTCAATTAATTGTCCAATTCAGTGGACACGTGCATGATGATCCGAATGCCCATATTTCTAACTTTCTTGAACTTTGTGATACTTTTAAAATTAATGGGATGTCGGATGATGCTATTAGATTAAGGTTATTTTCTTTCTCTTTACGGAACAAAACTAAAAATTGGCTTCTTTCTCTTCCTACAGGTTCTATCATAACTTGGGATGTCCTAGTCCAAAAATTTTTAGCCAAGTACTTTCCATCTTTCAAGACTGCTAAGATGCATAATGATATCACTTCTTTTATGTAGATGAACATGGAGACACTATATGAGGCTTGGGAGAATTTCAAGAAATTGCTGAGGAGATGTCCACATCATCAACTACCAATGGTTTATCTCCTACTAATCATTCTATGATTGATGCAGCAGCAGGAGGAACCATTAATCGAAAAATAAAAGAAGAAGCCTTTGATCTGATCGATGAGATGGCATCAAATAGCTATCAGTGGCAGACAGAACGCATGATGCCAAAAAGATCAGCAGCTGTGCAGGGAGTAGATTGCATGCCAACCTTACTAGCTGAAATTATAGCCTTTAGAGCCGAAATCAACAACTTGAAGGAAACAACTATGCATGTTCAGAGCATCACCTATGACCTGTGTGGAGGAGGATACGATACGAACAATTATCAAACAAGTAATTCTTTTGCTAAAGCAACTGATACAGCTAATTATGTTGGTAATTTTTTTAGGCCGCAATAAAAAATTCCTACTTCAACATATACAATCAAGGATGTAGGCAGCACTCAAATTTCTCGTGGAGCAATTAAAATACAGCATAACAGCCACCCCCAGGGTTTCAAGTACCTAAAAAGAAGTCTAACATGGAGGAGCTGATGGTCAAATTTATGCAAAACTAAGAAGCAACTATAAAAAATTTAGAAGCTAAACTTAGGCAGGACCACGCAGCAGCAATTCGAAACTTAGAGATGTAAATAGGTCAAATGACTAAGATAATCTTCGAGAGACCTTAGGGATCCTTATCCAGCAACACGGAGACCAATCCAAGGGAGCAAGTCAATGCTATTATCCTAAGAAGTGGTACAAAGTTGGAGGAGCCACATCAGAAGAAAGAGACTGAAGAGCCAACTACAAATAAGAAACTATCAACTAAAATTCGTCAGTCACCAAAACAACTAGCAAATAGATGGTCTCTAGGTATATAGTTTGCCGATCCAAATATGAAGCCCTACGTGCCGCCACTACCATTCCTAGAGAGATGAATACAGCATTCAGATAAGGAATTTTCTAACTTTTTCAAAATTTTAAAAAATTTACATATTAATATTCCTTTTGTAGATGCTATCACTCAAATGCTCAGGTATGCCAAGTTTCTCAAAGAAATCCTAACAAATAAGAAAAAACTGAAGGAGCATGAGAGAATAAATTTAATGAAGAATGCTCAGTAATACTTTAAAATAAATTACCATAGAAGCTAAAAGATCCAAAAAGTTTTACTATCCATTGCATTATTGGTGATTGTAGTTTTGATAAAGTTTTATGTGATTTAGGAGCAAGTATTAATCTCATACCTTTGTCTATTTTCAGAAAGCTGGGTCTAAGAGAATCGAAGCCTACCACTATTACTCTTCAATTAGCCGACAGATCCATCAAATATCCAAGAGGTATAGTGAAGGATGTCTTGGTAAAGGTAAATAAGTTTATTTTTTCTATTGATTTTATTATTCTTGATATGGAAGAAGATTATGATGTATCCCTTATTTTAGGGAGATCCTTTTTAGCTACTAGAGGAGCTTTAATAGATGTTCAATAAGAAAAAATAATTCTTAGAATCTAAGACGAACAAGTTACTTTTAATATTTTCAAAGATACTAAACATCCTGATGATAATCAAACTTATTTTCTAATTGATATTATTGATAATTCATTATATGAAAATTCTGTAGAACATAAGTTTGAGACTATGAAAGCTAGTAATGTCCAATTGAAAGAGGGCTCGACCAAACATGAAAGTATTCCAATTGAAGTGGCACCGGATTGATTTAACTCAGAACTCAAAGAAAATCAAGCTGAAGACTATAAATCAGAACTACTAGATAGGTTATTTTTTTTCTTTTTAGTTTTAATCATTTTTCTTTTCTTTTATTTTTCAACAATTTATTGTTGCTCTTTTACTGCTTTGGTGTGTATTTTTAATTTTGCAGAGAAAAATTAATGAAAGCTCAAGCAAAATTTCAAAGCTTCAAAGAACCAGACTGAACCAAATTAGGTGTATTCCTTTCTATCCTTTATTGCATCCTTTATTTTTTTTTCTCCATTGAGACAATGTAGAATAAGTTGAAGGGTAAAAAAATAAAAATTAAAAAATTAAAAAAAATTAACCATATGTCAAGAAGAAAATCTTGAGCAAGATAGACTAAATAAGTGATAAAAAATAGAAGTATCTGTTAATGAATGTAATGAGTTAAAGAAGTAGATTAGTTGGTCAGACTTTTAGCAACCTACTTATATCATCAAAAGACTATTAGCACTTCTAATTGCACATGCACACTAACAAGGCAAAGTAGGTATTAATTATAAGGCTAACTGAGGATTTAATTATCACTAAAAATTAGTAATTAATATACATTCTAATCAAAGAAACTTAAATTTAAGGAAAGAACTACCTACCTAAAAAATAAAGTACAAATGATAGAGTATATATGGATTGCCCAAAGCCTAGTAACTGGGCCTTTGCACGTAGGTTAAGTGTGAAAATTTACGTAAAACGATAGAGGGAAGGCCAGGATGCTCAGCACATCAAAAAAAAAGAAGAAGGCAGTGTGAAAGCTACCTTAATTCATGAGTATAAAATTGGGAATGTACAGAAAATTGACCAAAATAGGTGATAAGAGAGGATACTTTTATCCTTTAATTTAACACTGAAATGCTAAAGTTAGTCATCATGAATACAAGTGCTATAAATCTTTGATGTACTCTAAGAAAGTTTTTAATTGTATTGACTGCAAAATTTGCTTCTGAAGCTCAATACTTAGTTAGCAGTATTTTCTAAACTTTTTGACCTTTAGTCTTAGATTTTATCTTTTTGATGGATAATCTTATTGAAACATGGTATTAAATAAAATATTGCTAAGGGACTAGCAATGACTAAGTTGGAGGGTGTGATAAGTGGTAAAAATATACTAATAAAAGTATTAAATTATAAAATAAATTAATCTATTTTTTAAAAATTGATATTTTTATTAATCTTATGTAGGAAAGAAGGCTACCAATATGAAAATCTTATTTTTTTGGTTCAGATGAAATAAATTTCAGGCAAAATGGACTTCAAATGAGCCCAAAAATGAATTTCAAAGGAAATAAAAAAAAAGTCGGTTCGATTCAATCCGGTTCAAAAAAATTAGCTCAGCAGATCGTGCTCAGACCGACCGACCTGCTGACACCATGCTTACGCAGTGCTGACAATAGTATTTTTTGCGGTGCATGATGGACCACCATAGAGGGTATTTTGGGGATTTCATAGGAAGAAGCGCGCTTCGATTGGCTGAAGAAAGCGGCAGTCCATGCAACACCGAACTCGTGCATGGTCTACAGAGGGCAATCTAGAAATTCTACCTAATCCAATGGATGTCTTTCACTAAGATTTGATCCAACGGCTGATAGTTGTGCGCTGACAAACGGCGAATGCAGCTCCCGGTCGATATCCAATGGTTGAGATTCATCCTGACTTTTAACTAAGAATCTGAAGCTCTCCTATATGTGATCTGATGGTCAAGATTCAATCTTTAAGATCGATCCAATGGTCCAAATGAATTCCGACTTGCTTTGGGATTTTAAAATGATTTTTGAGTGATTTTTGGACCATTTGATCGACATCCAATGGTCAGAATTGATCTAGGACTCTTTTTGAGTTATTTTGATAGTTTTAAACCTGATTTCAATGGAATTTCGATCTAAGACCACCCAGATTATTTAAAGGCCTGCTGTTGCCAAAGAAAAGAGGAGCAGAGAGAGAGAGAAGAAAAATATAGAGCATTTTGGGAAGAAAATTTTAAGAGAGAGCTTGGGAATAGGAAAAAAAAGTTCAGAGAGTTTTGAGAGAAAGAAGAGAAAGAGTTTTTATATTTTTTTTCTTTTCTTCTTCTGATAATCAAGACATCGATCAAGGAGCTTCTCTTCTTCTTCATCAAGTTTTCCACACCAAGAGCAACTGACAACCAATTTCAGCAATTAAACAATCTAATTTCTTCATGCCTTTTATTTTATTTACTATTTTTGAACTTATTATCATGAACTAAATTTTCTTTTATTAAGGCTAAGGTGTAGCCACTCTTTTGATGCAATATTTAGTATGATTTATTTTTAATTTTAAATTTTATTTATGAAGAGTATATAAATCTAATCTTAATACTTTTAGATTACTGGCCATCTTCTAATTGATCTGATGAACATAGATATTACGGACCAAGTACATCTATGTTATTGCTTCTTGATTATATACCTTGTATTATGAATTAAATTAGAATTCATATGCATGCAGGAATTTTAGTGCACTTTAGATGCGGCATATTTTAATTTGAGAATTTCACAAAACTTAATGCATTAATATTTATTTAAATTATACCTGGACCAAAGGATAATTAATAAATATTGATAGTTTTGCTACACCTGGATCAAAGGATAGTGAATAAACTAGGAGACTCAATCATCACATAAAATAAAATTAATCTAATAATCTAAATATTATATTAACTAAGTTGGTGAATTGATTGCCTTAGTAATCCATTATTCTTAAGTTTAAAATCCTAATAATTACACTCTCTCTATTTTTTTAAAATTTTTAATTATTTTTATTTTGTTCTTTAATTTTTTATTCTCATAAATCAGTCTTCTAAATAAAGCATAAGAAAGAGCTTTTCAGTACTTATTTTTCAATCCTCTAGGGATGATACTCTACTCATTTACTTTATTACTTGATCGACTGGTGCACTTGCCATAGCTATAAATTAGCATGCATCAGTGACACTAGGGTGATAATGCAGGTAGTTGTTAGAGAATAACTTGCATTGAGCGTGATCATTATGAGAAACTACTTGAATGTCTACACACTTGTCAGTGATATTCTCGATGCTCAGTGGTATGACTAGTCCTTTGACCTATGGTGTATTGGCTATTTGCAGTGAGACTACTATAGTTTGACTGCACGTCTACTTGGTCCCTAGCCATTTGAGTTCTTGCTGTATATGTTGGCTATGGTAGGTTCAGATTCACTATTGAGAGTAGGATGTACTTAGATGAAATCTATTGATCTTAATAGAAAAGATATAATTCTATGTGATTCATGAGACTGAGTTTGCTAAGTCTTTAGCCAAAGCAAGGTGAATACTAGAAAGGAGTTTCCACTAGATTCACAAGAAAACTCAAATTGAGTCAATCTTGCATATGATTGACGATGGGGTTTGACGAGTTATCCATGACCTCTGTCAAGTTGGAATTTTTGATAGAAGGACTGAATCATATGATAACTGTACCTAGAGGTTCATACTTCCATTCTACTGGGTTGTCACTACATACTGCTAGGTATCACTGATAGATTGTGGGATCCACGAGCATCATCTTGATGATCGATGATTTTTGATGGACAGTGTTGGAATTGATCCAGTCCATCGAAAGAAGTTTTGATGATATTATGATAGAGATCATAATATATCTCACTAACAGATAGAATAGAACATATGGGATCACATACAAAAAAGATTTCTGTCTGATCCGATGATTGATCGATAATTATGAATCGTTAAGAATATAATTGTCAATACAATTGATAATTAACTCAAGAAGGATAAATTAGTAATTTTATTACTAATTAGACTTAATTAGATTGAGAAATAAGTTTTAAATCAAGTCTAATTGAATTGGATTCAGTTTGACTTGAATTAGGTTTGGTTTGATTGAGTTTTGAGATGACTCAATTATCATGAAATCAATTTTTAATTTGATCTAAATTTGGATTCAATTAAATCT
The DNA here is from genome assembly GCA_006176705.1 of Cocos nucifera. Lineage (NCBI taxonomy): Eukaryota > Viridiplantae > Streptophyta > Magnoliopsida > Arecales > Arecaceae > Cocos > Cocos nucifera. The sequence goes on along the minus strand of QRFJ01005125.1, from coordinate 135,501 downwards.
TAATTAAATTAAAATTTAATCTAATTAGAGATCTAATTAGATTAGGTTCAATTAGGTATTTGGGTTTAAATCAAATTACTTTTGATTTGAGGCTCAATCCAAAACCCTAGAGTCCATTTTGTGAAGGACTCTTCCATGCGCCACCCTTTGTCCATGCCCCTTCTTTTCTCATGCAAATTTTAGATTTGCATGAGGTTTTTCATATTTTTTCACCTCTTGGTCAACCACTTATCCTCTCATTTGGATATGGATGAGTTTTGATTTGGATTTAAACTTTAATTTGAATATTTGATAGAGTTTGACTCTATCAAGACTCTTCCAGGTGCCCCCTTAAAAAGATCTATCTTTGGGATGTCTCTAAGAGGTCTTTTTGATCTAAACAAAATTTTGCCAGCCACTAGAGTGAGAGAGGGACTTGTTGGCATCCTCCTTTCTAAGTTTGAAGGGAAAACTCCATTGGTACAAGGCATGGCACTCCGAGGAAGAACGTTGCGCTGCTGCTATTTTTTCTTCTACCTCCACTGCTTCTTTGACTAGAGATCATCTTCCAGATCTGAAGAAGGTTCAAATCCATCATCAAAAGATCTTCTCTGCAAGGGAGCTAGTACTTCGGGGAGATAGATAAGTCTTAGATTAGATCGAATCTCGTGTAGATACCTATAGAGGTCGGGCATTTGCATGGCTTCAGGAATCTATCAAGTTTTGTTTATCGACTGCGAAGTTCTTCGACCCACGATAAGGTATGAGATTTAATCTCATAAATTAATTTTGAATTTATATGTCTTAGATCCATGTTAAGAAAGGTTTTAGATATGATTTAATGCATGATAAAAATAGTTAATCTATTTTATTTCGCTGTGATTTTAAAAGAGTTTTGAAATACATGCATGTAATCTGCCCTTTCCTTTCTAACACCATCTTCTACTCTGACTGTTGTCGAAACTTTAAGGGTTGTTGTAGAATTTTTATGGAGCTATCTTTCTCTTGGTGAAAGGCATGTTCTGGAAGGAGAGGGAGCTAAGTCCTGAATGGAGGATGCCCTGAGATCATTGTCTTTGCTAGGGCACTACTTAGTCAGTTTTGTTGGTATCATCCTCGGAGCTTCAGCTTTAGAGCTAGTTGAAGTAAAGGAGGAGATATGTCAGTTGAAATATTATTTGGAGCAAGAGAAGGCCGCTAATGCTAATTTAGTTAAGAAATCGACTGCTCCGAGAAGGCACTTTTCAAAGCTCTAGAAATGATTGATCGGCAAGATGTCGAGCTGGAATAGGCCCATAGGAGGATTGAAATCCTAGAGAGGTGAAGATCTGAGGCTGAACGAGACTAGGCAAAGATCTGAGGCTGAATGAGACTATCATCGAGCCTATAACGATATCGATCATCTGAGATGGATGCTTGAAGGGAGAAGAGGTTCAACATCTGAGGCTTATTTTCTAAGAGATTCGATCAGGAGATCAAGGAAAAGATTTAGGACTTCGGACGAAGGACGTTCTGCAAAGAGGGTATCCAAAAGATTCGATGGTTCTGTGGCTTGTGACATGCTTATAATTTGTGAGTCTTCGACCAAGATCAAGCTATGAAAGGCTAATGAGCGGTTTGATTGACTTTACCAAAATGAAATCAACATCGTGACCAAAGCTTGTAGAATAAGATTTTCTGCTGGCTTCGAGAGATGCAAGGAGATGGCTCAGGCTCATCTTCCACCAGGTGATTCGGTCTACATTGAGTCCTTGCGGGCGGATTCTCCTGATGATAATTTGAGGGCAGTAATTCATGATTGTCTTGATAGATTTGCAAAATCATCAAACATGCCTATGATAAAGAATAGAGGTGAATCCGCTTCCCAGGCAAGAGAGGCCAATGCTGGGGAGAGTCATTCTCGAGCTGATCGTTGAAGGAATTGTTTGAAATTATATCTCCTCTTCATTTTCTTGTAAGCCGGTTTGGGCGTTAAAGAATATTGTAAATAAAAGTTGTTTCTCGTTAAGGTAGCTGGTCTTTTTCCTCGTTATCATTTTTCTTTTATTCCTTCGAGCTGAGGCATGCTTTGTTGTATTTAAGGCGCTTGTGGTTAAACTTGTGGGGACCTAAAAGACGTGGAATTGAAACTATCTAGCATATGGTGAATGCTGTCATACATCTCCTCATGTTTCTTTGGGAGTAGGACAATATATGATTATAGCCACCTGGCTCAATCGTTGTATCAGCGGTGGAGTTTGTATTCAAGAGATGCTTGCCACGCGTCTTGGTTATGCCGATTTACACTCCTTTGCATTTAATGCTTTGATGGGATGGAGAATTCAAAAATCTTTCTAATTTGACATTTATATATAAATTTTGGGTAGGTTAAGGGGTCTTGTCCTTCTATTTTCCATCGTAGGTTTTTTTTTCTCCAGACTATCTTCTTTCATCTTCTTCCTTTTTCTTTCTTTATCAGAGAGATGGATCTGACTAGGGACACAAGGTTTGTGCCTATGACCTTTCGGTCTGAGGTGATAGAAAGGGATCTAGTGTTGATCCACAGTCAGTTCCATATTCCTCCTGAGTTTCAACTATAGGTTCCGAAGGCTAAAGAGTACATCTGCAAGCCTCCTCCAAGTTAGATTAGCATGTATGAGGAGTATTTTCAAGTCGGTTTGAGGTTTCCACTTATCCCTTCTTCATCACCCTCTTCCACATTTTGGAAATATCATTCTATTTGGTAGTGTTGAATTTATGGTGACATATCTGCGGCTTTACCGCAGCATGCATTTTGGCCGAGCTTGAGCTTAACATTGCATTTTTTTGTTATTATTTCACTTTAAAGAGACATCCCGATACTCGCTGATGGTGGTATGTGATCCCTAGAAGCAGAAAGAATGTTCCTCCATTGATTCAAGGCGCTCCCACCATCATTCATAGTTGGAAGGAGAACTTTCTATTTGTGTCCCGCTCTTTAGATGAAGAGTGGGGTTTCATGGATTGGGGAGAGCCACAAGAGGCTGTGCTGAGGGAGCCCCCACTCGATCAGCATTTGATGTAGGACTTGAAAGTTTTGCACAGTTTTGAAGTTTTAGAGTTGAAAGATCTTCTTTCTTAGCAGAGCTTGTTTAATGTGGGCGTTAGCCCGACCAGTCCCAAAGGTATATATTTGCTCTTTACTCTTATAGTCTCACTTTTTTATACTCTTGAACATGATGTCAATGGACAAACTTATTTTGCTATAGGAGTGGATCTGAATTTGCCATAATTGCCAGGTTTGAAGACCTTTCAAAAGAGGAGGATGGAGGCAGTAGGTGGAAAATTTGCCCGAGCTCGGGTTGGACTTCTCCTTGCTCCATCGATTTTTAGGTTGGAAGACCATGAACCTCCAGTTATTGAGGGCTTTGAGATTGTACAAATCTCGCATGGCTCTGACCTTCCGATTCTTGAGGAAGGTTAGGGGATTCCTATCGAATGCTTGTTCAGCGAGGTTATTTTGAGCTTACCAGCCCTTGACATTGCCGACTCTTTTTCTGAAGAGGAACCAATTGAAGTCATGGGGATTCCTGTGGCTTCTTCGAATAAAGCCAAGTCGGTCAAGGTTTCAAAGATCTCCAATGCTTCGATAGCCAAAGAGCAACCTACAGCGACCGTGGGGCCCTTTGGGACCATGGCGGCTGGAATGGGGCTTCACGACTCCATCCTAGAGGATTACAGGCTGGCATCCAAGGCGTTCTCCAACATTCTCCATCCGGTCGATGCCACAAAGTTATTAACCAAGCCCATAAAGATAAGGAGGTGCAAAGCAGTGGATTTTTTTCTTTGGATAAGTTGTATATATATTTTCTCAGATCCGAGCCAATTCTTTTATTATGGAATATTTCCATCATGAACTTTGGTGAATGTTTTAATAGCTCATCCATTACTTAAATGGGTTCATGGAGCACACTTTCGATCTATCTTCAGAGGCGACGAGGTATAGGACTGAAGTCGAAATGCTTAAAGTCGCCAAGGATAGAGCATCGAGGGGGCCAAAGAAGCTTCCACCAGGGCCGAAGTTGCTGACAAGAGGGCCTAGGATGCTGATACGATGCTGGTGAAGTCTATCGAGGAGAACTCTTATTTACTAGGTGGAAATGAGGCTCTAACCTCAGAGATCAAGGTGCTAAAAAGTCGACTTATCGAGGCTGAGGTGTTTAAAGAGGGGGCTCGAGCTGCATTCAAGGACGTAGAAGAGAGGATGGCCTCACTGCAGGATGACATGAGAGCACAGATTAAGGTTGCCACTATAAAGGCCGTTGAGAAATTTTGGGCATTGAAAGAAAATGAAGATGTGCAAGATAGATTTGCAGTCGATGCTTATGACGAAGGAAGGTGCTTTGTTCGTCGTGAGGTAGCTTCTTGTTATCCAGCATTGAACCTAAATTTTTTAGATGAAGATTTAGAGGCTACTAATAACGATGTGGCAGGGGTACAATCCGATCCAAAGGATGTACATTGACCCCATCTTTACTTATGTATTTTCTCGGGTTGTAAGTGATCCTTATAAAAGAAAACTTTTAATGAATAAAGGCTTTTCATTTTTAAATTATTTTTTTTTAAAAGATCTCTCTTATTTATGTTACTTCGATCTAAGAAGTTGAAGAGATCTACTTGGGTAGTTGAAGAGGTCTGTCCGGATATTTGAATTAATTGATTCTAATCCAAAGGCATACGAATGAACCTTCTCGCTAACCATGCACTCATTTTCCTACGTGGCATTGAATGTGCATAGTCTCAGAAGCGATGTAACCATCATCTGCATATAGGATCTTGACGCATATTCGCATAGTGGCAGATTGAACCAATCGCAGGTTGGCACATGGAATGACTTGATGGGACCATTATGATGGTTTTTTTCTTTATAAGGGGAGCCCTCGTGGGCCTTGGTTTCCATTGGTGACATTCTGAGCATTCTGCAGAATGGAAGCAAAATGGTGGAACCCCTCTAGGGGAAAAGAGTTGGTCTTTCTCTGCCGTAGCTGTGACTGCTTGATTAAGGAGATAGTGGGACCTCCTTGGTTCTTTGCTATTTCAGGAAGACTTATGTCAAATGTCCCAATCGTGGGGTGTCTGCATTCTCGATTTGAGATCTTTGTCATTTTGCTTCTCCTCGTGGAGGTGATTGCTTTCTCGGCCTAGAGAGTTTTGTCACCATTCCCTTGCTCGGTAAGGGCAGGGGATCGATGATAGCTCTTTAAGTGCTTGTTTGGTGTGCCGCCCCCATCAAGGAGTAAGAGGAGGAGTCGCCCTTGGAAGTGATGGTTTGAGTTGTATCCCTTGCCTTCCAAGCTTCCTTGAATGTGAACGCTTTGGTTAGTTATGTCAGTGTCAACCTAACCATTTTCCCAGGGTGTTTATCATGCATCTGCATTATTCGAGGGCCTCTCAATCCAAGGCTTGGTAGAGTTTGACTCCAGTCGAACATTGCTTCAAACTTGATGGGATCCTCCTTGTCACTTTCAACTTGCGATTCTCTTGGTGGCGCTCGAGGTTATGCCACCTCTACAGAGGGGAGTGGAACCGATGGAAGATCCCTTGGGAAGAATTGGATTTCAAGCGAACCTGGTTTCAACCTTGATGGGACCCCCATCATCTCAAGCTTGTCATTCCCCTCAATCTGGGTATCTCTTATGGGCTCCCAAAGCCTCGGTGCTACGGAGCAATAGGTTCCAGATGAATGCAATTTCAACTTCATCGAGCTTTTTGATCGCATTTTCTTCTCTCCAACAAAGAGAGGCGATTTTGTAAGGTTTGCTGTAATTCTGATGTAAAATTTTCATTATCATTTCTTGTAAAAGCAATAGCAATATTTCTCTTGTAAGAATTTTTTTTAATGAAGAATTATCTTCTTTTCTTTCATAACAAATTTGAATTCTCTTGGATTTCTTTATTTTGAGTTGGTGTCCTATCTCTTTGGGTTTCATTGCCTCGATTAGAAAGGTTTTTGACTTAATGCGGTTCCAATTGGGAGAGCCCGCTGAGCCATAGTCCTAATCAAAAGGGCTTTGTTTTAAAATGACTCTGATCTGAGGAGTTCGTTGAGTTATGGTCCTGAACATAGGAACTTTAAGAAGCGACTCTGATTCAAGGAGTTTGCTGAACTATGGTCCTGAATATAGGGACTTTAAGAAGCGACTCCGATCCGAGGAGTTCACTAAGCTGAGGTCCTGAATGAAGAAACTTTAAGAAGCGACTCTGATCCAAGGAGTTTGCTAAGCTGAGGTCCCAAATAAAGGAACTTTAAGAAACAATTCCGATCCAAGAAGTTTACTGAGCTGAGATTTCGAACAAAGGGACTTTATTTTGAAGAGATTCTGGGTTATGCCCATTTTTTCATACAACTAGTGATTGATAATTTTGCGAAAAGAACTTGATGGTTCATTCATTTCATTTATATTATTAACGGTACATGTGAAGATTGGCCGAGTTCCAAAGCCTTAAGAGTGGGTTCCCATTTAATTATTTCAGATGGTTGGTTCTTGGGTCGATCACCTCATCAACTTGGTAAGGGCCTTCCCAATTTGGTGTAAGCTTTCCTTGCTCCATAGGCTTTGAAACTTCGGCTCGCCGAAGGACAAGATCATCAACTCAGAATTTCTTGGCTTTGATGCGTGTGTTGTAGTACTTCGCCACTTTTTAGCGATAGGCCGCCATTTTTATTACTGTCCGCTTTCTGCTTTCCTCGATCAGGTCAAGATTGGCCCTTAGCTAGATGGAATTAGTATCTTCATCATACTCCTCGACTCTAAGGGAGGGGAGTCTGAACTCCACTGGTATTACCGTCTTAATTCTGAATGCTAGATTGAAGGATGTCTCATTGGTGGAGATTCTTTGAGTAGTTCGGTAGGACTAGAGGATATGGTAAAGTTCATCTATCCATGACCCCCCAGTTCAGTCAGGCCGAGACTTAAGGCCTTGTAGGAGAGTCCTGTTTGTGACCTCGACCTCTCCATTTGCTTGTGAGTGACCTACTGAGGTGAAGCACTATTCTATTCTGTGATCCTCACAAAATTCATAGAGTTTTGCATGGCTAAATTATCTGTCATTGTCTGAGATCAGCACTTTGGGGAGTCCATATCGGCAGATGATTGACTTCCATATAAAGTCTCTGACCTTTACTTCGGAAATGCAAGTTAAAGGCTTGGCTTCTCCTCATTTTGTGAAATAATCAATGGCCACCAGAGAAAATTTTCGTTGATCCGAGGCATGGGGGAATGGACCTAAGATGTCTAGTCCCCATTGGGCGAAAGGCCAGGGTGATTCGATTGGGGTCAAGAGTGATGTCGGTTGTTGCTGAATCTAGTCATTTTGTTGGCACTGGTCGCACTTTCTAAAAAGTTCTATGCATCTTATTGCATTATCAGCCAATAATATCCTTGGCGAAGGATTTTATATGATAGGGATCTACCCCCCAAGTGGCTTCCATAGATCCCATCGTGGACTTTCCGTAAGGCATAGTTAGCTTCTGACGAGTGCAAACACCTTAGAAGTGGAAGAGAGAAGGACCGCCTGTATAATTCGTTGTCTAGAAGTATATATCTTGTGGCCTTGTTTCTGATCTTTCGAGCCTCTTTTCAATCTAGTGGGAGCTCACTTGACCTCAGATATTTTAGAAGAGGATCCATCCAACTTGACTCCTCATCGATCTATTGGACGGCAATGGATTCTTCTAAACTTAAAGTTTTTAATACTTCGAAGTAGATCGCCTTCTTCAGATCAGTAGGTAATGATGATGCCAATTTTGAGAGGGCATCTGCTTTGATATTCTAAGACCTCGGGATCTATTGTATATTAAAGTGTGGGAAGGAAGAGGCTAAGATTTTTACCTTGATAAGATATCTTTTCATGTTTTTTCTCTTTAGCTTCATACTCGCCCTTGACCTATTCGACCACCAGTTGTGAGTCACTAAAGACTCTTAGATATTGGGCTCTAACTTCCTTGGCAATCTTCAGTCCGGCAATGAGAGCCTCATACTTGACCTCATTATTTATAGTGAAAAATTTGAAGCATAGAGCATATGCTGCTACCTCTCCTTCGGGCCTAGATAAGATGAGCCTAGCTCCTGATCTAGATGAGTTAGATGAGTCGTCAACATGTAAACTCCATAATTCTTCTGGGTCTAGTCCTGAATTTTCATCATCTTCCGAGCTTGAATGGTTTTCTATCCTCTGCTTGCTGTTTCTTTCTGAATTTTTCTGTACTAGAATAGTACATTCAAGAATGAAATTAGCCAAGATTTGGGCCTTGATGGAGGGCCTCAGTTGATGGTGTATATCTAACTCTGAGAGATCCAAAGCCCATTTGGCAATCTGACTTGAGGTATCCGATCAGTGAAGTACCATTTTGACTGGCTGGTCAGTGAGTAATACTATGGTGTGGGCTTGAAAGTAAGGTCGGAGCTTTCTTATGGAGATGACCAGTGCGAATATTAGCTTCTCCAATCTAGTATACCTGGTCTCTACATCATGGAGGACTTTGCTGGTATAATAAATCAGCTTTTGTAGCCATCCTTCTTCATGAACGAGGATTGCGCTAATAGCCATCGGAGAAACAGCCAAGTACAAGAGGAGCTCTTCTCCCGATTATGGCTTAGTGAGTAGGGGTGGAGAACTAAGGTATTTCTTCAGCTCTTCGAAGGCTTCTTGTATGAGGATTGATGGTGCTCCCAAGCCTTGGGAGGTCATGGGAGGAGCCAGAGTGTTGGCTTCGAAGATTCTAGGGGCTTGGTTGGTGCTTCGAAGATCTAAAATTTAAGATGGAGTAAGAAACCAAAGTTGAAGAATCAAGACTGCAGAAAGGATCATTTCTGTAGGTTAGTCGGCTCAATTTAAAATTGGATCGACTAAATCTCAGAGGATAGGCCAAACAGAGAGGAGCGTGTTTGGGACTGCAGCATGGCATGCAACTATCTAAGTCTCCAATTAGCCGACTCAGTGTTGAGACTGAGCCGGCTCAGTTTGTGGACAGAGCTATGCAAGGGTCTATTTGGGGCTAGGATAGAGATTTATCCTAGGAGACTTGAGGCCTAGGTTGAGAGGTCTTAAGAGGGCTAACTCATGTATAGATCGGACTTAGATCCAAAGGATGAGAGCATGGGAGACATGGGTGTACATGGGCTCGATGAGTACTTTCATGTATTGAATTAACCAGAAAAATTTTTGATCGGACCTAATGGTTATGTATAAATACATAGGTTGTATTAGGGTTTAAAAGTGAGGTGCAAGCAATACAAATCATTTCTACCTTCAACCTCTCTTCTCTCTTCTCTCTAGAGTAGTTGCCCTAGGTTTTTGAAGAAGCCCTAGAGAGAGGGGGCACTTTCCTCAAGCCCAGCATAGATCTAGGTGATGGATCTATGATACGCTGCCTTAGAGAATGTCAAAGGTCTCCTGTGGTTTATGCTAAAGATCAGGGGTTCCACGATATGGTATTAGAGCTAGGTGATGCCAAGATGATGCATCAATAATTGATATCAGAGTGATATCGAATTTCCAACAATTAGTATCAGAGCCTGATGGTGCGTTGAAACGAAGAAGAAGTTATACAGGATGAAATCAGGAATCTGCACGAGTATTCCTTGGTATGTCTTAGATCTACCTTTGTTATTACTATGGTTTGGCCAATCGGGAGTAGTGGATTGAAGGTGGAGGCTGAGAGGATTAACAGGAAGAATTTTTTTTAGGATGAAAGGTTTGGGTGCATGATTTGCTAATCGATCTTGGTGGAAAAATTGAGATGTATGACGATGGACAAGGTAGGGAGCATTGGAGTGCTACAGTAGCATTTTTCTGAAGATGCAAGGCTAAAAGAGGCTCGACGATGTAGCAGTCAAGGAAGATATCTCAGTAGAGAGCACCAGGATTCTTTAGAAAGATGGGCAGTGTGGAGCTGTTAAAGAGAGATTTTTCATGGATAATGATTGAAGAAAGACTGAAGAAGCGACTATACGTCCTTTGGTTGCAGGAAGGTGGGAAAGTAGTCGAAGATGTATTTAGTGATTTGACCAAAGCATGAATTTATGGAGCCTTGGAGATGATGGAGATGGATGATTCATGGAGGTTCAACAGGTTAGGATTGGATGGTTGTAGAGCGGTGCAGAGATGAGTCAGAGAGCATTTGAGTGCTGTAGGAGCACTATCCTGAAGCCACAGGGGCTGAGAGAGGCTCGGTGGTGCAGCAGTCGAGGGACGTATCTTAGTAGAGAGTGTCAGAAACATCTCAGTGAGATCAAAAGTAGATCTCAGAAAGAGCCAGGAGGTCTTAGAGAGCACCAGGAGGTCTCAGGCAGTCAGAAGTGTTATGGATCAGGTTTCTTCTGCAGGAGCACCAAGGAGAGTTATAGTTCAATGGAGGATGGTTTGTATATAGCAAGAGAAGATCCAGATACCTATGAGAAGGCAATGTCGAGATGAGTTAGGAAGCACTGGAGTGCTGTAGTAGTACATTTTTAGAGACACAAGGCTAAGAGAGGCTCGATGGTACATCAATCGAGGAAGGTATCTTAGTAGAGAGTGTCAAGAGGCATCTCAAGAAGAACGGGGGCAGGTCTTAGGGAGAGCCATAGAGTCTCGGGAGCCTCAGGATGAGGTAGATGGGTTTGAGCCTAGGATAGGATTTAAGTTGTAATTTCTTCGGGCACAACTAAAGCGATGGCTGGTATAGGGGCAGAAAAGAAGAAGGCTAGGATGAAATTTTTTAGGATTCAATCGTTGGATTCAGAAGAGTTGGATGAGCTCTTGGGTTTCGAAGGTGCCCATGGATTGCGGAGGTATTCGATATGGCTTCAAAGAGAGCCGCAGAGTGTAGAGGGTTCGAAGGAGTAGCGATGGTGTTCGAGATGCAGTGGCAGGCTCAGTAGTACAGCATTGAGTGGTTGACCTCGAGGGACTCGGTGATAGAGTCAACTTCTACGGCATCAGATGGACTTCGAATATAGGTGGAGCTCCATAGTGGTGGCTTCATAAGTGAAGAAAAAATTTGGTATGAGTTCAGAGCTGAGGGTCAGTGTCGGTGATGCACAGTTCCTGATGGAGCAGCATATGTAGGTGGACAGGCATAGCTCTAAGGAGATCATGTCAGGTGGTACAGCATGTGCTGGTGCAGAAATACTGTAGGTTCTCCAAGAAAGTCTAGAAAAAGTAATGCAGCTGCTAAGCAGAAGGGATCCTATAATTCTAGGGTGGTGCCAAGAAGCAAGCATAGATCTTCAGCGGTGGAGGTGGTCATCCTAAAGGCCTCAAAGGTGCACAACAGCTGAAGAAGATTGGCAGAGATGATATTTGCACAAGTGCTGTCAGGGTGTGCATCGATAGCGGGATCGTGCAGGAGTGCATTGTCGAGGGGTTTGCTAAGGCTTGGAGCACCAAGATGGAGATTGTGAGGATTGATGGTGCTCCCAAGCCTTAGAAGGCCACGGAAGGAGCCAGGATGTTGGCTCTGGAGATTTTAGGGGCTTGATTGGTGCTTCGGAGATCTAAAATTTAAGGTGGAGCAAGAAACCAAATCCAGAGAATCAAGACTGCAGAAAGAATTATTTTTGCCGATTAGTCGGCTCAGTCTGAAACTGAATCAACTAAGTCTCAAAGGACAGGACAAATAGAGAGGAGTGCATTCGGGACTACGGCATGGCATGCAACTAGGTCGGCTCAGTCTAAAACTAAGCCAATCCAGTCTTAGGTTAGCCGGCTCAGTGCTGAGATTGAGCGGACTCAGTCCGCAGGCAGAGCTACGTGAGGATCTATTTGAGGCTAGGATAGGAACTTATCCTAGGGATCTCAAGGCCTAGTTTGAGAGGTCTTAAGGGAGTTAACTCATGTAAGGATCGGACTTAAATCCAGAGGATGAGAGCATGGGAGACATGGGTGTACATGGGCTCGATGAGTGCTTTCATGTAATAGGTTAGCTAGGAAAGTTTTTGGTCGGATCTAATGGCTGTGTATAAATACATAGATTGTATTAAGATTTAAAAGTGAGGTGCAAGCAATACAGATCTTTTCTCCCTTCAACCTCTCTTCTCTCTAGAGTAGTTGTCCTAGGTTCTTGAAGAAGCCCTAAAGAGAGGGGGTGCATCTCTCAAGCCCAAGGAGGGAGGTGTCCCAGCATAGATCTAGGTGATGGATCTATGACACACTGTCTTAGAGAACATCAAAGGTCTCCTATGGTCCACGCTAAAAATTAGGAGCTTCCACAATATGGCATCAGAGCTAGGTGATGCCAAGATGATACACCAATAATTGGTATCAGAGTGATACTGGATTCCCAACATCTTGGCATTCAGGGGTTCATTGAAAGTTCTTTGGTTGTCTGAGGACCCCAAAAAAGGGAAGGTACCTCTCGGCCGATCTAGAAACAAAATGATTAAGAGAGGCTAATTTATCAGTTAGATGTTGTACCTCTTTGACCATTTTTGACGAAGTCATTTTCAGGACCGCACTAATTTTCTCAGGATTAGCCTCGATGCATCTGCAGAAAATCATGAAGCCAAGAAATTTGCCGGCTGTGACTCGAAAAGCATATTTCATAAGATTCAATCTCATCTGATATCAAGGAAGAGTACTAAAGGTCTCTCGAAGGTCTGCGACAAGGTCTGGAGTTTTGCAGCTTTTAACCAACATGTCATCCACGTTCGCCTCCATATTTCTGCTGATCTGATCCTTAAAGATTTTATTGACCAACCTTTAGTAGGTAGCACCAATATTTTTTAGACCAAAGGGCATCACTCTAGTCAAGGTAGGAGCCGATCTTCACAATTTGGTGAGGGTTCTCCTTTTTCAGAGAGATCTCTATGAGTTTCTCAGACGGTTGAGCACATTCCTCGATCAAGTCATCTCGGGCGTTGAGCCCTATCGGGTGCTTTAGCTAACTTTTTGGCTGGTCTTCTGCCTGTAGCTTGGTAGCGAAGCATTGCCGCACCACCATCTGATCACCATGGATTCTTCCACCCCATTGAATGTCAGGAATTTGACCATCAAATGGTAGCTGGAGACCATGGCTTTCAACGTCCAGAGGTTAGGCCATCTGAGGATTGCATTGTAGGCTGATGGAAGCTTCACTACGAGAAAATCGACATGGAACATCACCCATTGTGGCAAGGTACCAATTATGATGGGCAACTTAATTTTTCCTTCCGAAATTACTGAATTTTCGAAGAATCCTTAGATCGGTGTATTAAATTTGCTTAACCAATTAGGAGAAAATCTCATTCGAGAGAAGACAGAAAAGTATAGAATATTCATTGAGCTTCTATTATTGATGAATACACGGTGTACATTATAATCAACTATGTTCAATGTTATAACCATAGCATCATTATGTGGCTGCTGTACACCTTCCGCATCTTGCTCTGTAAAAGTTATTATATCTCCGAGCCAATTCTCAAGCCTCAGCTTCTTCTATGCTGTGGACTCTGATGATCCCCCAGTGATCATATGGTTTCACCTCGAAGGGGTCACTCTTCTAGCCCCACCGGTTCATCTGCCTCTGGAGCTGGTGCTGCTAAGGGGTGCTGAGGCTAATGAGGCTGTTGTCGAGCTCTTGGAGGAGGTCAGCGTGGGGGAGTTCTTCCCTGAATGAAATGATTGAGCCTCCCCTCACGGATTAGTCTTTCAATTGCATCTCGGAGGAGGCTGCAATCCTCGGTATTGTGACCATGGTCACGATGGTAGAAGTAGTACCTTATAGGATCATGACATTCAAGCTTCGTCCACATCTTTAGAGGCTGGGGGAGCTCGGAGTGGATTTGCATCAATACCTCTTCCCTAGAGACATTTAGAGGCATGTAGTTGTGATAATGCCTCGGGGAAGAGTGCTGTTTGTCCTTCTTTTGGGGACATAGAGATCAACAATTTCTAGGAGGACCTCCTGTCCTCTGCTTTCAAGGTGGAGATTGGGAGCCCCGACAATAAGTTTCCTGCACTTTAGGGGAGCGCTCCTTATTAGGTCCCACTGGGGCAGAACTGGCGGCAACATCATCATTAAAAGATTCTTTTAGGCAGAAATATTTTGCAGCCTTTTCAGCATTTCTTCATAGTTCCTAGGGAAGGACTTTATTAATGACTTTTAAAGTCGTTCTTCTATAATCCGCCCATCAGGACGGTCATCGCGATCGACTGATCAAGGTCGCAAACTTTCAGAGCTGCCATATTGAAGCGGCTAATGTAGTTGCGGATCGACTCCTCTTCTCTTTGGTAGATGGTGTTCAGGTAGTCGAACCACTTTTGCTACTTTCGACTGCTGATAAAATGCGCAGCCAATGATTGGCTCAGCTCTTCAAAGGAGTGAATGAAAGCTAGTTTTAGACTCGAATACCACTATCGGGCAACCCCTTTGAGGGTCTCGGGGAATGTCTGACAGATGATAGTATCAGATGCTCCCTGAAAAAGCAGTGCTGCCTTGAAGGTCTCTACATGATCGATGGGATCAGTGGTCCCATCATAAGTTTCGAACTGGGATAGCTTGAAGTTTGGCGGGAGCGGCTCATTTAATATCTTCTTATCAAAAAGAGGTTCACCACTGAAACCATCATAGGGCTTGGAGGAAGAGGTCTTATTAATGGCCTCGATTCTCTTGTCGAGCTCCTGAAGCCTCTTCTCCAGAATTTGGTCCCAGACTGTGTACACCTCTGACTGCTGACAAGAATGACGATCAAAGGTTGAATCATGCCTGGATTGTGGGCTAATAGACCGCTGATGGGTTTGCTTCCTCTTCGGACTTTGAGGATGTGTTCGAAGAGGGTTTGCTTGAGGTTGTAGGTTGGAGGCCGGCAGCTGAGGTAGTGCCATGGTAGGGGCGCAGTTGGGACCATCGGAGGAAAAAAACAGGCTACACCGATGAGGCTGGTGCAGGGACTAGAACAGTCTGACTTGATTGTGGCACTACAAAAAGGGGTGCAAGAGTATTTTGGACCACTTGAAGAGTAGTCGTCAATGTATTAACCTACTGGAGGAGCAGGTTGAATTGGTCCATCATCATGAGAATCGGTTGAGGAGGCGGAGAAGCTTCTACCGCTGGGGGCTGGGCAAGATCATCGCTTCTGAGACTGCCTGATGGGAGGCGGCAGCATCTATGAGACGTGAAGATGCCTTTCTAGGTGGCATGTTTGGATGTAAAGTAAGAGTCTGTTCCTTTACCTGTTGTTGCAGAAAACTATGTGCTTCAAAAATGGAGTGGTCGGTTGCTTGCAGGAGGTGCCGGAGTGACCTGCAAAATAAAATCTGAGCTGAAAGATTTGACTTTGGTGAGGAACCTCCGACGCTCAAGTCAGTAGCAAATAATCAAGCAACAACGTCTTCTCTGAGAGAAATTTCTTGCTTACTTGAGTCCTCACGATTGATGATATTTATAGAAAGAGATCTCGTGTTTGTTATGCTCTTCCATTAATCACGTCGTTCTGAGATCGTGACCATTTTTCAGGATAGGAAGGCTGTCGCAAGCATGATTGAAATTTCTTATTTACCTCTACCATTTCTGACTTAGTGGAAAATAGCTAAATTACGCTTGGATCACAGTTGCATCGTCGTTTATTTTGGAACGAAATTATTGGGATCATCAGTAAAGCACTTCGGATCGCTTTGCGGGTCGGAAGAGACTGCATGAGGCACTTTGACCTTAGAACACTGATATTCTGGTGTCAATTCGAGGCAACCCAAATATCGGACAGCTTGATCCGAGGTGTTCATATTACCACCATAATAAGAAGTATAAAGAAGTACTATTGCCCCATCAATTATATTATATTGGAGTAGAAGAAGTACGGTGAAAGATCTACAAGTTCCATGCTGCCTAAATAAGCCAAGCAATAGTGGCAGCAACCACTCATTGTCCAAGCTCTACCTGAGGTCTAGAGAGAGAATCAATCAGACCTGGCAAATCCATGAGCAAAACAGCAAGCCAGCCCCATCATAAAGAAATATCCAACAGCTCCTGGCAAAAGGACAGGCAACAAGAGTGTGATTTTGATCCTTCGGGCAGTCACACAATTTTGCGGTGCCACAGGCCCATAACATAAGAAAGCTTTACACAGTAAGACCTGCCAAAGCACTCTCCACCAAAAAAACCGAATTCGCAGGGGAACTTTTAATTTCCACACCCAAGCAAAGTTGACATCATCAGCAGGGAAGATAGAGTGACGAAGGAGAATGGCAACTACATTATGCAAAGAGACAACGCTACACCCTAGAGCAGCCTAACATACATGGTCATTCCACCGTCTAGCTGAAATCGAAATACGGGCAACTATAGCAGCCAAATTCAAGAAAAATAAAGCCGTCAACCATTTGGTATTCCAAGTTCTATTTTCGGATATTAAATCTTGCACATATGATGATGGCGAGCAAGAATGAATATTAAGGTAAGTTGTTTAACGACTAAAAGGAATATTTGGCAGGCATGGATCCATAAGCACACTAACGTGAGTGCCTTCCCCTATCATCTACTGGAACTGATCCTGAATTAATCCCCCAATAGTAGCTATTCGACTCCAAATTGCGGATAAGGAACAAGGTTTATGGTAATGGTACCAAGTGCCTTGAAATCTATAGTTCATAGATACAACATGACCCCAAATAGAAGATGGACATAAAACTAATTGAGCTAAGTTTAGCGAGAAAAGCTTGGTGGCGATTAGGAAAATTACCAATTTCAAGACCACTCCGAGCCTGAGGTGAGCACACAATAGACTAAGATAAAGGGTGGAATCCATGCACATTAGAGTCACGTCCCCATAGAAAAACACATTTTGAGACTATGAAGACTGAAGATAGGCACTAGAATCGAGGACATAGAAAATATAGGAATGGACGTCAAGACATATTGGACAAGAGTAACCTACCCTGCTAAGGACAGAGCCCTGCACTTCCAAGAGACAAGCTTGGCATTTATTTTCTCCAAAAGAAAATTGAAATCCGAACCCTCATAGCATTATTGGCAATAGGCACTCCCAAATACCTCCAAACACTGCCTACTTCCCGAAACTGAAACAGGAACCTCGATCTATGCTTGACCAAATGCGAAGTGAAAGGGTTAACAGTTAACTAGGACTTGTGGATGTTTATTGCCTGTCCAAACATAGAACAATAAGCATCAAGGATAGTAAGAAGATAGATAGCATCAATCACAGTAGCCCAAATTACCATCAAGCAGTCATTCGCACAAAAAGAGATGTGAAACATGAGATCCACCCCGAGGAGGTTGATAGCCTCGAAGCAAATGATGACTAACCGCAAAATGTAAAAAATACAATAACACTTCGGAACAAATGATAAATAGATATGGAGATAAGGGGTATCCCTGACATAATCTATGGTGCGAAGAAAACTAATCAACCGGCGATGCATTAATCAGCAAAGTAAATCATGAATCTTTGACACACTGACGTAATAGAGCAATAAATCAAGGGTGAAACCTAAATTGCTCTAGAATTGCAAACAAAAAAGACCAAGCAATCCAATCATAAGCTTTTTCCATATCAAATTTGATCATTATAAGGCTTCTAGAGGGAGGAGCATGCATCAGGGAATGGTAAAGTTCTTGACCTAACAATATTTAATTGGTGCTACCCCTCCCCCGAACAAAGGCACCCTAATCCAAGGAGATAAGTGAAGATAAGATAGGTTTTAGATGATTAACAAGAACCTTGGCCAAGACCTTATACACTATATTACAGAGGCTGATAAGATGATAATCTTGAGGTGAATCAGATTTGGGAATTAATGTAACATATGTTTGCTTCCAGTGAAGTGATACTCTAGTAGTATTGAAAGCATACTGCATAGCACGAATAAGATTTGGACCAATAATGTCTCAAAAACACATAAAAAATAAAGGAGGGAATCTATCAGGACCTGAGGCCTTATCTAGATGCATGATAAAAAGTGCAAAAGTTATTTTAATATCCATAAGATTTCAAAGCAAATCATCATTATGTTGGAAAATATGTCCTAAATCCAATCGTCTAGCTTATAGATGATTGAGATTATTTTTATAATTATATATGAATCATAAATTAATAAAAATTATTTAATATTTTTCATCATAAGATTGTACATCTTCTTAAACAAACTCTATGATAAAAATCCTTAGAACTACTTCTAATACGATAAATGAGGATTTATTGTATGGTTCTTAAACTTGTTCGCGATCAAATGATACATTATTAATAAAGATAATAATTATATCAAGTATAGATCATTGTGTGCCATATGGGTTGATTGTCCTTTTAACTAAAGAGTATGGTGATATTGGTATGGTATACAGATAGGATATTATGAAGGAAACACGCTAGATTTCTAGCTCTACTTTCAAAAATTTTTTCAAAAATCATACGCAGTGAGAACTATTATTAATCAAATTAATAATAAAAGCTACAAATCTAATCTGAAAATTCTACACAATCAGGATCTAATGCATCATATATGCATGCATATCTGAAAAATTAAATAGTAAGTACAGTAAAACTATTTTACAGTTTCTACGTGTTCAGAACACGTTATCTTTTTACGGATAGATGATCTTCATAATTTGATCTCCTCGATGTAGATCTAATTGCTATGGCATAGCCACATACGTGTTTGGCCTCCATGGATAATCCACACGAGGCGTAGATCCTGATCAACTCCTCCCGAGTACTAGCTTGAATAGAAGTCTTCAATGATTGATGTAGATCAAACTCCTTTGATCTTCTTCACTGGATCTTCAGATGCTTCGAATTTCAATGAATGCAGAAGAGATTTAGCAGAGATTTTCACCAAGATCTATGTACGCACGACGCTTGTTCCTCATAGATCTAAATTCCAAATCCTAGATAGATTCTAGGATATGCACTCACCCAAATACCTTACGCTTAGAACTCTTAAATGGTTTTTCTCATGCATGCAGAGAAGAGACTTTCTCCTCTCTGTTGCTCTCTATTCTCTTCATTAGTTCTCTATATTCTGCATGTTCATAAAATCAAACATCTTATAGATCGCACAAACAAAAGAGAGGCATGAGGGAGAGGTTTAGATCAAGTAGTTATTTATTCGAACTCAAATCTTATTTTAATTGAACTTGTAACTAGATTAAACCTAATCCATATGAACGTGCATCCTCCCTTGCATTGAAATCATCATGAGAAACCTCTTTCTTATAGAGAAAAGATGGTGCAAATATTGGTGATGTGGCGCATGGGAAGACTAGTCAAACTAGTCTCTTATTTGACATTCAATTGAACCAATCCAATCCAAATTAGTTAGGCCCAACTAGACTAATCTAAACCCAACTTACTTAGGCTTAATTAGGCTCAGTTAAATCCTAATCAAATCAAGAATTAATCAAGCCAAACCTCTGATCAAATCAGAGATTAAACCTTCTCGACGATTAGATCATCTTATAACCTAATCGAATCAAATCCAAATGAATCCAATTCAATTAGTCTTGATCTAAAAATAATCACTTAATCAAATTGAGTTAATTAGTAATCAAATCACTAATTAAACATCTCCTAATTAGCCTTAGATCAAGTAGAAACCTCTAGCATGTGTGATCCCGTAGGTTCGAACCTAAGTCGATAGCATAGGAATTAATTTTCTATATTAATTGAAGTGACCATCTAGCAATGGTACCTGACGTTCGGATAGACTGAATGGTGCAATCATAATATTCAGAACCTACGTGAATATGGTTATCACATAATTCATCCCTTTGACCTCTGTGCATAGGATGACTTAGGGTTTAACTATCAATCCT
The DNA here is from genome assembly GCA_006176705.1 of Cocos nucifera. Lineage (NCBI taxonomy): Eukaryota > Viridiplantae > Streptophyta > Magnoliopsida > Arecales > Arecaceae > Cocos > Cocos nucifera. Next base: position 115,775 of record QRFJ01005125.1, on the reverse strand, counting down.
AGAAGATACATCCAAATCATGTCTCAAAGTAATTAGTCCTATGACCCTTCACTACGACTATCCTGGCCAAAGATTTGCTAAATTGAAATACTATTGAACACAGCTCCTAAGTCCAAGATTGATCAATTCCATCTTGACTCACACACCGACTCTTTAAGTATTTGACTGTACTCAGAAACCTTCCATCATCGAATTAAAAATTCAGATAGTCTGGCACCAAAGCACAGTGAGTTGCTTGAAAGTCACCATGATAATCTCAGGTCGGAGGGACACTTATGCCCATATTTCATCAAAGCAATTCTTGATAGTAGAAAAGCTCTGGAGTTGATCACATTCAGTGCAGATGTACCACTACATCTCACCTGCATGCCATACTAGTGTCTCCACACTTCTTGATTGAGAGAATAACCAACTTATATGGTACACAATGATCTATACTCGATAAATATTATCATCCTTGGTAATAACATATCATTTGATCATGAACTTATTTAAGGACTAAATGACAAATCCTCCTTTGACGATTCTAAATAGTCCTAAGGATTTCATCATAATAGATAGGAGTTCATTAGAAGATGAAAGATTTATGATAAAAAAATCAGAATAACTTTTATTCAATTAATAATTCATATATAATTATATAAATTAGCTCAATCGTTAATAGACTGATGATTGACTTTAGGATACTATTCTCAATAATCTTCCACTTAGCCTAAAGTCAATTGCTGCAGTATTATATACCCATCTTTGACTTGAAGTTGTCAAACTCCTTCATTGCAATGGCTTTAGTGAATGGGTCGATCAGGTTCTCCTTCCTATCGATCTTCTGAAGATCGACATCACCTTAATTCATGATCTTTCGGACAAGATGGAAGCGACGTAGAATATGCTTCGTTCGCTGGTGTGCTTTGGATCTTTTGCTTGAGAAATGGCTCTAGAGCTATCACAGAAGAGCAAAACTGAACCATCAAGAAAGGGTGCTACTCCAAGCTTGATAATGAACTTCACCACTTCTTTGGCAGCATTTGATGCAGCAACATACTTTGCCTCATACACTAAATCAGCCATGGTGTGCTGCTTAAAACTTTTTCAGTAGACAGCACCACCATTAAGGATAAACACATATCCTAACACACTCTTGTTGTCATCATAATTATATTGGAAATTGGAGTCTGTAAATTTCATAAGTTTTAAGTCCGATTTACCATAAATAAGCCACTGGTCCTTAGTATTTCTCAAATACTTCAGGATGGTTTTGACAACCTTTCAGTGGTTCTCCCCTGGATCAGATTGGTATCTACTCACTATCTCTAGTGAGTATGCCATATTTGGTCGCGTACATATCATGGCATATATAATAAAATCAATTACCAAAGTATATAGAATTTTACTCATACGCTCTCTCTTTAGAGGTGTTGTCACATAATCTCTCTTCGAGAGAAAAATTTCATGGCCCATCAGAAGATAGCTCTTCTTGAAATTCTCCATGCTGAACCTCTTCAGTACCGTATCAATGTACGTGGATTGGGATAACCCAAGTAATCTTTTAGATCTATCTCTATAGATCTTCATTCCTAGGATGTAGAAAGCTTCTTCCAGATCCTTCATGGAGAACTATAACGACCGTCAAATCTTTATTTTTTATAATGTAGGAACATCATTCTCGATTAAGTAAATATCATCCATATACAAAATGAGGAGTACAACTATAGGATCATTAGCCCACTTATATGCAGGGCTCTTCTTCATTCTTAACGAAACCATACGTCTTGATCGTCCTATCAAAATGCATGATCCAATTTCGAGATGCCAATTTCAGTCCATAAATAGACCTTTGAAGCTTGCACACCTTAGACTCATATATGGATGTGAAATCTTTAGGTTGTATCATATACACCTCTTCAGCCAGCTCTCCATTTAGAAAAGCTATTTTCATATCCATTTGTTAGATTTCATAGTCCAGATGCATAGCTACCGCAAGCATGATTCGAATAGATTTGAGTATTGCCATAGGAGAATATATCTCATCATAGTCTATATCATAACGTTGACGATATCCCTTGGCAACCAGACGGACTTTATAGGTCTCCACCTTCTCATCTGCATCCTTTTTTCTTTTGAAGACCCACTTACATCTTATGGATTTTACCCCCTTCGAGTGGGTCAACTAATATCTATACATCGTTGATCTTCATAGACTCCATTTCGGATTCCATGACCTCAAGCCATTTTCTAAAGTTGGATCTCTGCATCGCACCCATATAAGTGATCGGATCCTCATCATTCTCATCGAGTTCGATAGGATCATCATCTCGAACCAAGAAATCATAGTATCTGTCCGACTGACGTGGTACTCTATCAGATCATCTTAAGGGTGTAGGGTCAATAGGCTCCGAATCTGATCAAATCAAATCTAGTTCAGGTTCAGCTATTTGTATCGGTTCTTCCACCTATCAAACTTCCTCAAGCTCGACCTTAGGGGCATTAGTCCCTTCACCAAGAAACTTCTTTTCTAAAAAAACTACCTTAAGACTGACAAACACCTTTTGTTCATCGACTAGGCAGAAGTAATACTCTTTGGTCTTTTTTGGGTATCCTATAAAGCTATACTTATCAAACCTAGGTCCAAGCTTATCCGCTATTAAATATTTCATATAAGCCGGACACCCCCAATCCTAAGGTGCGAGAGTATCGGCTTACATCCTGTCCACATCTCATATGGTATTTTGGAAACAGACTTGGCACCCTATTCAGAATATAACAAGCTAATTTGAGCGCATATCTCCAGAGGAAGATTGGCAGACTGGCAAACCGCATCATAGATCGAACCATGTCCAATAGGATTCGATTCCTCCTTTCGGGCACACCATTGTGTTATGGTATTCCAAGAGAAATTTATTGAAAGAGAATCCCATTCTTCTCAAGATATGTCAGAAATTTACTAGAAAGGTACTCACCCCCTCAGTCAGACCAAAAAATTTTAATACTCTTCCCAGTTTGCTTTTCTACCTCATTACGGAATAGTTTGAACATTTCAAATTACTCTGACCTATGCTTCATTAAATAGACATATCCGTACCTCGATAGATCGTTGGTGAAGGTTATGAAGTAGAAATATTCATCTCTAGTGCTTGTACTCATGGATCCACATACATCAGCATGTACTAGACTAAAGAGTTTACTGGCTTGTTCATCCTTTCCAATAAAAGGTAACTTGGTCATCTTTTCAATAAAATAGGACTCATAGGTTGGTAGTGATTCACAATAACCGACCACAAGAATTTCTTCTTGAGCCAACTTATTTATTTTATTCTTATTGATGTGACCTAGCCTACAATATCAAAGGTAGACATCTAACACTTCATCTATTTTAGGATATTTATCGAAGGTTTGGACTGCATTAATAGACTGTGATAATAGATAAATTTCATTATTTAATTATCTAATATAAACTGTAGTACCATTCAAAATGATATCATAAAAATTTGCTTTTATTGAAAACTGATAACTATTCTTGGTCAAAAGGCTCACAGAAATTACATTCAATAAAAAACTTGGACAAAAATGACAATCACTAAGAATAACTCTATGTGAATTGATTACAAGATTCATGATTCCTAAAGCTAAAACTAAAACTTGTCTTCCATCTCTAATATTCAGAAATCTCTCATCTTGACCAAATCTCCTACTGACCTACAAATTCTGCATCGAATTATAAATATGATAAGGGCTTCTAGTATCTAAAATCCAGGTAGTAGTATCACAAATTGAGAAGTTGCAAAGTATTATCATATAATTACCTTGCCTAGCAACTACTTGCTTCTTTCTTGGTCTGTTTGAATTTAGGAAGGCAATATACCGAGGATAATTTCTCTTTTAGTGCCCCAGCTTCTTGCAAAAGAAGCACTTCGCTTGGCTCTGATTGGGCTTGTGCTTCTTGGTCTGATCCTGTGCAGACGTTGTAGCATACGACTGCACCTTCTTATTCTTCTTTTCTTTTTTAAAGGGTCGACCAGAAGAAGACACTCCCACAACATTCACAAACCTCTTTTGGAGCTGATGATTCTTCTCAAAGTTCTGCAGCAACCCCAATAAACCATGGTAGTTCACTGTAGGTTTTGTCATTCTAAAATGAGTAAGAAAGGAAAGAAAGAACTTGGATAAAGAATTCAAGATCGCATCCTTACCGAGTTGCTCATATAGGAAAAAGCCCAGCTTATTCAGACACTCAATCATCTCGATCATGTATAGTACATGATCGATGACTGATGCTCCATCCCTCATTCGAGTGTTGAAAATGGCACAACTAGTTTTGTTGTTAGATGTGTACCCTAGAAGCCAGATTGGCTATCACTTGTAATACACTTCTAAGAGCAATTTTATAGTTTTGACTATAAATTAATAAATAAATTATTTTCTATCATAATATGTATTTAAAAGTATCTGTGATACATCCTTTGAGTTAATAATAATGATAATTCATATTTTTAAGAGTTAAAAATTTAAGACATGAATTTTCATAATTAACTCATAAACTACTTTCGATCGTAGGATCATCATGAAGATGGTGATCGATCCGGAAGGTTAGTGTACGACTACTTTCTTAGGGTAGACGTGTTTTGAATCTATGATGTGGAGATACTGGAGCGAGAGTACAAATACTCATTAGAGAATGAGGGCACTGAGTATGACCATCTCGAGTAGTCATAAGAAAATCTATCTTCTCATCGATGACTGACTCGATGTTGCAGTGGTATATCTGGTTCTTTGACCTGAGGTGCATCGGTAGTTCACCTTGAGGGTATTATAGTTTGACTACACCATAACTCGATCTCCTAGCCATTCAAAATTCTGAGGTGTATGTTGGCTATAGCATGTTCATTGTAGGAATTGGATTGCATCAATAGGGGATCTATCTATCTTAGTAGATGAGGAGTAGCCCTATGAAAATCATGAGATTGAGTTCATAAGCCATGGCCATGGCAAAGTGAAGATGATAGAAAGAGTTTCTATTAGGGTTTCACATTAGACTCGAATCAAATGATTAATTCATATGATGGATGGGTTGCTACCATATACTGCTAGGTATCACTAGTGAATTTTGGAAGCAATTAAAATAATTTTGATGATCAATCATTCTAATTGTATGAATCAAAAAAGTTCTGATCCATCGAAAGGTGTTTCGATGATGTCGATGATGGAGATCATGATATATCTTATTATCATACAAAATTAAATCTAATTAGATCACACAAATAAGGGTTTGGGTTTAGATGTCATCAATTGGGCTAAGCCAGTTTGATTATTTTGGATTAGATCCAATCAGATTTAAGGTAATCATGCTAGCATATGATTGAGCCTGACTTTCTCCTTTTGAAATCTATCTGATTCATCGCAACTAAGTCAAATTTGATTTGACTCATTCTTATATTTTGAATAAATTTATTTTTATCAACTGGAATAAGTTTAGATTAGATTAATTATAGAAATTAAATCCATTCATAGTCAAATTGGATTAGGGTCAAAAGTTGACCTATTTGAGAGAATTAAGGGTTACCTAATCAGATACTTCTAGAAAATATTTTAGAAATTATTTTGATCTAATTTTTGGATATGTGATAGAATACTAGTTATACATTGGGTGTACCAAATTTCATAATTTTTGGAGGTGTCTAGACTAAGTTATAATAGAGTTTGATTTGGATCAAACTCTTGAGGGAAGAGTCCTAGGTGCAGTAGACTCTTTCTTATCTACTCATGCCAATACTTTTTTGAATCATTTTTGGTGAAAAAAATAGATGAGATCTGATGGTTTTTTATGGAGAACAAGTTTTAGAGTTTTAATAATAAAATAAATTAGTTATTTTGATCCAAAAGGACTCTAAGTAAGCATTGGACATGAAAGCCTTTCTCACGTCAAAGTGCATTCAATGCAAGAAATAATTTTCCACACCCAAAGTCTGCCATCCCTGATATCCCATTCCCTCTCTATCCTTTTTCTTCTTCTCTTCTACAAGCCTAAAAAGTTAGGAATAAATCTGAGAAGAAGGTCCAAGTTTTTTGGCATAGTATTCAGGATCTATGTGATGGTGTTCGTGTGATGGACAGGCTACCTTTAGAAATAGTTTTGAAGGTTCTTTGGATTAGATCCAGATCTAATTTTTTAAAAAAAAGTTTATGAGGAGAAGACATTTAGATCCTATCCGAGTGGATACCGATAGAGGCTAGGTGCGTGCGTGGTTTCTTCCAGAACCTCAGGAATCAATAGGATCATTGCAGAATAATTAGATTATCCAATCATGTACTTTAAATTAAATTAAATTAAATTTTTATTTTTTTTAATTTTTAATATTAGATCACCATGATTAGATCTGAGAACTCTTAGATTTAATTAGATTATTTAAAAATTTTTAGAAAAATCTTCCTCAGATTTGATCAGATCTGCATGATCCTACGATGGAAAATAATATTTTTCCTTCAACTGGTATCAGAACTGCGTTAACAGTTCTTTAGATCTACCTTAGATCTTATTTTATTTTTATTTATGATCTAATATTAAAATATTTTAGATATCACATCAGATATGATTAGATCTAAAATTAAAAAAATTAAAAATTAAATAATTTAGATCTAATATGTATGAGATGCATGACTAGACTAGGTATAGAATAGTTCTATGTATAGTCTAGTATGATCATATATTTAATTTAATTAAATATAATTTTAGATATATTTAATTTTTATTTTTTTGATGTTATAATTATTGTAATTAAATCTAAAAAATAGAAAATAAAATTTTTAATTTTTGATTTATTCATATGAGATATGAAAGATGCATGCTTAGACTAGTCATAGAATAGTTCTATAAGATGTCTAGAATAGTTTTAATTTTGATATGATCAAATTTAAAATTTTATTTTTTAGATTTAATACGTGATATTTTAGATCTGAAAGTATGCATATTGATGATACATGAGATGTATGCAAGACATGTATTAGTTAGATCTTTTTATATGTAATATATGATCTAACTAGTTTTATAGTAAAAAATTATATTTCTAATTAAGAAATTCTCCATGGTCGTCCGATCATAAGAACAAAATAGGATTTAAAGGCCCTCTTCTTCCATTTGATGGAGTGTTCTTATGGTGTGTAGGGGTGCTGCGCGTTCGTCCTTAATCAGAAATCATAACTTATTTTTCTATAAAACTCTAGATTCTAAAATCCTAGGATTTCTATTATATATTTTGTTCATGAATTCAAAATTTAATTAAGAATTAAGAATATGAAATTAATTAGATCTAAGATATATTCATAAAATTGGGTTTGGGCTTGGGTAGCTTAATTAGGTCTAGCGGTTGATCAAACTGAATCAAGAGTAGGTTAGGTGGGATCAAAGAAAGCTTAGATTTGACCAGCCTAATAGGATAAGTCTAGATTAAGATCGAATCACGTTAAGATGTGACTCAATCAAATCAAGACCTAATTTAGCTCCGTAGTTCAAGCCTGGATTGTAGGCTAATTCAATTGATTCTAATTTGATAATTTGGTGTCTAAGATAAGTTTGGCAGATGCGACCGACTGATTTTTAATTGAGAGCTACTCAATCTGAATGCATTCTTATCGAGTTAATGGCATATCCCTTCCATCGATCTCACTTACCTGACCATTTATGTCGATTCAGTTCTGATTTGAGGTGGCTAACAATTCAAGCCAACCCATGCTACTAGGTTAGTCATAATTGTTATAACTAAGTCAAGTCAAATTTAAAGAGACCTAAATTAAATCTTCTTAAGAAAATATTAAGTCTAAGGTCTTCCACCATTGTAGATGTGCGGATCCTTCCCGGAGTTGATTGTTCTCGACTGGATATAGTGGTTCAGTTGCATCGAAAAGATGCAACCATGTCTATTAGGCATTAGATGCTATGGGTTGGAGGATGGGTTGGGCCTAATATTTTAGATACGATGAGGGATCCAATCAGAAATCTAATCTCTACAAATGATGGGTCTGACTTAACTAAGAAGTGGATCAATATTTCGGACATGGTGAGATTCATGAATTAAAGATCAAGTTAGGATGCACCATGATTAGAGAATCATTGGATAAGAGTTGTCCACTCATTGATTGACCCATCATCAATAACTATTAGGTGAGATGGTGAGTAAATTGGTAGGACCGCACCATCCACTAGAAATCTATAATCGTGAAGATTTTTGGATCTCTATCAAGAGAGTGTAGGAATCCGAGTAAATAGTGAAAGCCTAGTTTATTTAAAAATAAAATTTCTAAATAAATTATTTAAGTCTAATTATAAAATCTAACTAAAAACTTTGACTCTCTACAGAAAAATGTCTGTGTCCAATCCACTAGCCCATATCTTGGACACCCATAAACTGACCAGATCCAGCTACAAGAATTGGCTCCAAAACTTCAAAATTATTTTGGGTTCTAAGAAGTTGACTCATGTGTTGAAAAAGGATCCTCCCACCTTACCAGCCCATCCATCCGCTGATCAAAGAGCATTTCTCGAGAAGTGGATGGATGAAGATAACAAGCCAGGTATTACATATTGGACTCGATGTCTGATGAGCTCCAGCTTCAATATAAAAATATTAAGACTAGCTGCCAAATATTAGCTCACCTACAAGAGTTGTTTGGTGAACAGAGTCATGCAGCCACATACTAAGTCACTAAAAGACTTTTTAAGGCTCAAATACGTGATGGACAGTCAGCTCAAGATCATTATCTGATGATGATCAAGGACTTAGAAGAGCTTGAGAAGCTCGGTGTCAAGTTAGATCAAGATCTACAGACTGACATAATTCTGTAGTCCTTGACTGATGTGTATGGGCAGTTTATCATGAACTACCATATGCATAAACTTCAGAATACCTTGGCTGAGCTTATGAATATGCTGGTTACTGCTGAGCTTTCAATGAAAAGTTCTAACGGCTCAGTACTTGCTGTGGAGTAGACTTCTTCCAAGAGAAAGTCTTTTGAGAAGAAGAAGAAGTCCATGAAGAAGCAGAAGGTGAATGGTGGAAACAAGAAGAAGACAGAGCCGAAGAAAAAGGTTGCTGACAAAGAAAAATATTTTCATTGCAATACTGACAGCTATTGAAAGTGGAACTACCCTCTTTACCTGGCCAGCCTGAAGAACAAGAAGAAGGTAGGTCCTTCTGGAGGTATGCTCATTATAGAATCTATCTTATGATTTCTTCAGTATCCAGTTGGATGCTTGACTCTGATTCTAGTGCTCACTTATGCACTTCTATGCAAGATCTTAAGAATAACAGAAGGCTGGGGGATGGTAAAATGATCCTATGCATCGAAAATGGAACAAGAATTGCTGTTGTGGCCATGGGAACCTATCCTCTGTGATTACCGTTAGGATTAGATTTAGTACTTAGGGACTGTTTTTATGTGCCTGCAACTAGCAGAAATTTGATTTCTATTTCATGGTTAGCACAGAAAGGCTACATAATTAGTTTTCTTAAGGGCCATTGTAATATTCTTTATAAAAAAAATAAAATTATAAGTGGTTTTCTTATAAATGATCTCTATCAGTTACATATTGATGTTTCTATTTTTAATATCGAGCAAAATGTGAATGCCATAGGATTACAGTGACCTAGGGATAGTCTAAATGATAGGTATCTTTGGCACCTTAGGCTAGGTCATATAGCTGAAGACAGGGTTAATAAATTAGAGAAATTTGGACTATTAAGTCTATTGACTTTCAAATCATATCCGATTTGTGAATCATACCTTCATGGAAAAATGACCAAACTTTCTTTTGTAGGACATGAGAAAAGGGCCACAAACCTACTTACCCTAGTACATACTAATGTATGCAGCCCATTTGATATGCCAACCAGGGGCAATTACATCTACTTCATCACCTTTATCGATGATTTATCTCGATATGAGTTTGTGTATTTGATATGACACAAGTCTGAAGCTTTTGAAAAATTCAAGAAATTCAGACTCGAAGTAGAAAAATAAATAAAAAAATCCATTAAGATTCTTCGATCAGATCGAGGAGGCGAATACCTTAGTCAAAAATTTTTAGACTATCTTAAGGATAATGGCATAGTCTCACAATGAACTCCACCTAGAATGCCTCAACTCAACGAGATTTTAGAATGAAGAAATTGGACCCTATTAGATATGATTCGATCCATGATGAGCTTCACGGACCTTCCTGAGTTTCTTTGGGAACATAGTCTATTGACCGCTATATATCTATTGAATAGGATTCCATCTAAAATTGTTCCTACTACACCGTATGAGATATGGCATGGTAAGAAACCAAATCTGAGTCATCTCAGAATTTAGGATTGTCCGGCCCATATCAAGAGACAACAGGCAGATAAATTAGAGTCTAGATCCTTTTAAGCTTGATTTATTGGATATCCTAAAGAGTCATTAGGATATTTTTTTTTCTCTCGAAAGATCACAGTGTGATTGTGAGTCGACACACCATCTTTCTTGAAAAATAGTTTATTTAAGATAATGGCATCGAAAGATAGATTAGGCTCGAGGAGAAAGTCTTCCAAGAGCTATGAGCCAAGGAACCTATGGAACTCAATCAGATTGAGCCAGTCCAATCACTACCTCGTCCACCTCGTAGATCAAAAAGTATTTTTCGTCCCTCTGAAAGGTACTTAGGTACTTTATCAAAGGACAAAACAAATGTTCCTCATAGAAAAAGACATTCATGGTGATGATCCCAAAATCTATAATGAGATGATATCAGATATCGACTCTGAAAAATTGTTAAAGGCAATGAAGTCAGAAATTGACTCAATATGCTCGAACCAAGTTTGGACCTCGGTAGATCTATCTGAAGGTATAGTACCTATTAGGTATAAATAGATCTTCAAGAGAAAGATAGATGTCGATGGGAATGTAGAGACATTCAAAGCAAGACTTATAGAAAAATGATATAGTCAGCGCGAAGGCATTGACCATCAGAATACTTTTGCGTCAGTAGCCATGCTCAAATCCATCCGTATATTGCTTGCTATTGCAGCCTATTTCGATTATGAAATATGGCAGATGGACGTAAAAATGGCATTCTTAAATGGATATCTTGAGAAAAATATCTATATGGAACAGCCGCTGGGTTTTACATCTAGTGATACTGATCACAAGGTCTGCAAGCTGCAAAGGTCCATATATGGACTTAAGCAAGCATCTAGAAGCTGGAATGCTCGTTTCAATGATGTGATCAAATTATTTGGATTCATCAAGAATGAAAAGGAGTCCTGTATTTTCAAAAAGATCAGTGAGAGCGCTATTGTCTTTCTCGTACTGTACGTGAATGACATCCTCCTAATTGGAAATGATATTCCCATGTTGACTACAGCAAAAATATGGTTGTTTAAAGAATTCTCCATAAAAGATCTTGGAGAGGCATCCTTTATTATAGAAATTAAGGTCTATAGAGATAGACCAAATAGGATGTGGGGTCTCTCATAGAAAATGTACATAGAGGAGGTGCTAAAGAGGTTTAGCATGGAAAACTCCAAGAGGATATTGGTGCCCTTCAGACATGGCATTCATCTCTCCAAGAAGATATGTCCCAACACACCTGAGGAGATTGAACGCATGAGCAAGATCCCTTATGCTTCAGCAATAGGAAGCCTCATGTATGCCATGCTATGTACATAACCTAATATTACCTATGCTGTGAGTGTCACGAGCAGGTATTAGTCGAATCTAGGTGAAGAGCACTGGACTTCTGTGAATTGTATCCTTAAGTACTTGAGAAGGACTAAGGATATGTTTCTAGTTTTTGGTAATGGAGAACTCCAGGTCTAGGGGTATATAGATTTGGATTTTATATGCGATATAGATGATTGAAAGTCGACATCTGAAAGTCTGTTTGTGTGAAATAATGGTGCTGTTAGCTGAAAGAGTTTCAAGCAGACCGTGATAGCGGATTTCACCATGGAAGCAGAGTACATCGCTACGTCAGAAGCTATAAAGAAGGCATTCTGATACAAGAAGTTCGTCGTAGAGCTTGGAGTGATGCCATCAGATGCCATCCCTTTGTACTACGATAACAATGGCACCATAGCCCTAGCTAAGGAGATGAGGTCTCACAAAAAATCTAAGCACATCAAGCAGCGATATCACCTCCCCCACGATTACCTCGATAAGGGATACGTCAAGGTTAAGAGAGTTGACACTGCAGATAATGCGGCTAATCCACTGATAAAGCTATTGAGCCAACAGAAGATTGAAGTCTATCTTGAAAATATGGGACTTAGATTTATAGTCAATTGGCTTTAAGTCAAGTAGGAGTTTGTTAGATGTATGCTCTAGAAGCCAGATTGGCTGTTACTTATAGTACACTTCTAAGTGCAATTTTATAATTTTAACTATAAATTAATAAATGAATTATTTTCTATCATAATGTGTATTTAAAAGTGTTTGTGATATATTCTTTGAGTTAATGATAATGACAATTCATATTTTCAAGAGTTGAAAATTTAAGACATGAATTTTTATAATTAACTCATAAACTGCTTCTGATCGTAGGATCATCACGAGGATGGTGATCAATCCGAAAGGTTGGTATATGATCGCTTTCTTAGGATAGATGTGTCTTGAGTCTATGGTATGGAGACACCAGAGCGAGAGTATAGATACTCGTTAGAGAACGAGGACATTGAGCGTGACTACCTCGAGTAGTCAAAAGGAAGTCTACCTTCTCATCGATGACTGACTCGATACTATAGTGGTGTGTCTAGTTCTTTGATCTGAGGTGCATCGATAGTTCACCTTGAGGGTGTTATAGTTTGACTATACCATAACTCGATTTTCTAGCCATTCAAAATCCTAAGGTGTATGTTGGCTATAGCATGTTCATTGTAGGAATTGGATTGCACCAATAGGAGATCTATCTATCTCGGTAGATGAGGAGTAGCCTTATAATAATCATGAGATTGAGTTCATAAGCCCATTGCCATGGCAAAGTGAAGATGATAGAAAGAATTTCTATTAATTCATATGACAGACATTGGGTTTGTCGAGTTCACCTTAACCCTAATCCTGTCGGGGCTCAAGATAGAAGAATCCAATCACATATGTAACTATATCGAGAGGTTTGCTTTCAATTTTGATGGATTGCTACCATATACTGCTAGGTATCACTGATGGATTTTGGGAGCAATTAGGATAATTTTGATGATCAATCATTCTAATTGTATGAATCGAAAAAGTTCTAGTCCATCGAAAGGTATTTCGATGATGTCGATGATGAAGATTGCGACATGTCTCATTATCATATAGAATTGAACCTAACTAGATCATACAAACAAGAGTTTGGGTTTGGATATCATCAATTGAGCTAAGCCAATTTGATTATTTTGGATTAATCAGGTTTAAGATAATCATACTAGCACATGATTGAGCCTGACATTCTTCTTCTGAAATCTTTTTGATTCATTGCAATCAAGTCAAATTTGATTTAACTCATTCTTATATTTTGAATGAATTTATTTTCATTTAATTGAAATAAGTTCAGGTCAGATTAATTATAGAAATTAAATCCATTCATAATCAAATTGGACTATGGTCAAAAGTTGACCTATTTGAGAGAATTGAGGGTCATTTGATCAGATACTTATATAAAATTATCTATAAATTATTTTAATCTAATTTTTGGATATATGATAGAACATGAGTTATGTATTGGGTGTACCAAATTTCATAATTTTTGAAGGTGTCTACATTGAGTTATGATAGAGTTTGATTTAGATCAAACTCTTAAGGGAAGAGTCCTAGGTGTAGTGGACTCTTCCTTATCTACTCATGCTGACACCTTTTTGAATCATTTTTAGCAAAAAAAAAAATAGATGAGATCTAGTGGTTTTTCATGGAGAATAAGTCATAGAGTCCTAATGATAAAATAAATTAGTTATTTTGGTCAAAAGGGACTCTAAGTAAGCATTGGACAAAAGCCTTTCTCACATCAAAGTACATTCAACGTAAGAAATAATTTTTCACACCCAAAGTCTACCATCCCTAATATACCATGCCCCCTTTATCCTCTCTCTTCTTCTTTTCTACAAGTCTAAAATGTTAGGCATAAATCTGAGAAGAAGGTCCAAGGTTTTTGGCACAGTATTTAGGATCTACACGATGGTATTCGTGTGATGGATGGGCTGCCTTCAGAAATAGTTTTGAAGGTTCTTTGGATTAGATCTAGATCTAATTTTTAAAAAAAAGGTTCATGCGGAGAAGATATTCAGATCCTACCCATGTGGATATCGGTAGAGGTCAGGCGCGTGCGTGGCTCCTTTCAGAACCTCAGAAATCAACAGGATCATTGCAGGATAATTAGATTATCCAATCAGATACTTTAAATTAAATTTGATTTAATTTTAATTTTTTTAATTTTTAATATCAAATCACCATGATTAGATCTAAGAACTCTTAGATCTGATTAGATTATTTAAAAATTTTTAGAAAAATTTTCCTCAGATCTAATCAGATTTGCACGATCTTGCGGTGGAAAATAGTGTTTTCTCTTCATTTATGCCTTTCAACGTCATCAGGCGAGCCAAAGGAGTCGTTCAACTTTTTAAGCATCTCCTTGGGCTGGGCATTCTTGAACCTTTGGTTGAACTCATCATTCATCACCACCAGTATGATGCATCGAATGGTGGTGCGGTCGTTGAGCCACTTCTGGTAAGTATCTCTGACCGTGCCTCTTGCATTCTGAGCTGGCTCCTCAGGTGCAGGATCCATCAAAATATACAGGATCCGCTCATGCTCTAGGACGATCTTTAACTTTTGATACCAATTATCAAAGTTAGGTTCCATAAGTTTGTCATTGTCTAACAATGATTGGAGCGATAGGGTAGTGGCCATTTCTGCACAAAAGAAAAAATATAGACCTAATTAGTATATGAGTTATTTACTCTAAAGACTTGGACTTTAGTCTAAAGATTCTTCCATTATTTTATTCAAATCGATAGCCTCTACCCCTAATTTGAGAAATTATCCCTAATTCTTTAGTGGATACTAGAATCCATATAGGCTATACATGAGCCCAATTTTGGTTGGTCAACCTGTGTGCACCTACGGATAGGTTTATAACCAATTGCTTCACCAAATAATTTTTAGTAATTTTAATTTTACCCTAAAAATCTAATCAGTAGACTTTGGCCTCCACTAAAAAGATCCAGTTAGTTCCAACCATTAACATGACCACATTTGGTGCATCAAACCAATGAATGATCAGGCCCAACTTTGGCCGACCAACCTGATCACCATTGGAAAGACAACCAAATTATCATATTATGAATGATAATTTCATTAATCAATAAGCACCAAATCTTTGGACCTCTAATGATTATTAGATTAATGGACCTATTATCACTCAACTTAATGGAAGGCTATGACTTAGTTATCACCATAACTTTATCATTTTAAGAACTTAATAATTTTAGAAAATTTTATTAACCAAATTTAAGAAGAATTGACCTATCAATTTGGATCATCCCACCGACTTCATCAAGTCAGATCAATAAGGATCTAATTCAAGTCGGCATTAGGAGCACCTAAATCAGTCAAATTGATTTACCTAATTGACATGGATGAGCCCAAATCATCAAGTGGTCTAATCAAAATCTAATTCATCATGATGGCTAGATAAGTGAGATCAGTAGAAGGGATATGCCATTAACTCATCAAAGACTAAATCAGTATGAGTAGCTCTCAATTAAAAATCACTAGTCTAAGCTACTAGACTTACCTTAGACACCATCCGATTTCTTAGTTTCAATTTGGCCGACCTAGCAATTTTAGGTTCGACCGCGTAGCCACGAATCAAGTCCATTTGGTCCTCATTAAAGATACGGGCTTGATCAATTACAACTATTATAATTTGATCTAAAGAGTCCTTGACCTAATCTAAATCAAAATTTGGTTAGATTTGATCAATTACTCTAATTTAGGCCATTCTTTAACTAATCTTAGGTCTAACCCAATTAATGGACCTAATTCGACTAACCCGATTAATCCATAATTTTTTGATCAATGTCTTAGGATCTTTAATTCATAATTCTAGACTCTTATTAATCATGCTTAATTCTCAATTAAGTTTAAGGCTAAGGGTTGGGGTTCAACATTTTAAAAATATTTTTCAAATTTTTGAAAAGTTCTCTACATCCTAGCACTATTTTAATAAATAGGTCAACTCATTTCAAAAGTGGATTGGCTTATTTCATAAACAAGCACTAGATGTTGGTTAGATCACATAAAACCAATCAATTTAGACCTTTAGCCAACTTCTTGAAGGAACCAGATCTAGGGTTTCACAGGTAAATCTTAAAACTTTTTCAAGATCTTACAGCGAAAGATTTAAATAAATTTAATATTTATTTAAATAATTATGTAAATACCTAGATCTCAGATCTATTATATGATCAAGGCATGATATTAAATCAAAAATTAAAATCAAATAAGAAAGAAAAAGGTTGATCAAAGTAACCTGGATCTACACTACATCAAATGCAGGTATGAAGTTTATAGATCAGATCTATTACCTGAGCAAGTTAGATATTCTAACTTACTGATCCAGGCTTGAGAATGAAGTCATGAGCCACACATGCATCCAGCCTCTAGGAGTTGTCCACGCGAGCCTACGATCTCTGATCTGAAGTCTGATGCAGGAAATTAGCACAGCATGCTAGTACTGTGCTGATCCTTTTTTGATGGTCGATTCGATGCTCTCTTCTTCAAAATTTGGACTCTCCAAAATATGAGAAGGAAGATGAGAGTTTACTAATCTGAGACTCTCTAAAAAAAACTCAAAAAAAAGGGAGGAGAGATTGAAAATAAAACAGTCCTAGAAGAAGACCCTCTTCTTCTTCTCTTTTCTCTCACCTAGACACCTAGTTTGGTGCCTATGGAACCCCCACGCCCAAGGACCCTCTTTCTCTAATTTTTGCACACCCAAAATCTCTCCCAAAGCTCTATATTCCATGAAAAAATTAGAATAAAATTTATCCAATAAACAAAGAAAAAAAAAGAGTCTAACTTAGATCAAAATCCTAGACTAGGAATATCCAAACATGAAAAGTTGTTGGGGTGCCTCCTCCATAATTATTGGCATGGACCCACAAGAGAGGGACACACAAAACATCAGGTTTCTTATCGTGGAATATGAGAGAAAAATTAGGAGAGGGGGCAGCATTATATGGAAGGAGTTTTGAGTTGTCAGGATTCTATCATATCGAATTCAAACTCTTAACAACTTACCATCAAAAAAGATATGTCCATAACTTATTACAAATAAGTGGGAGAGGGAGATAAAGGTGTGTGCATGAGAAGCCTTGGGCATGAAGATTCTTCATGTAAAACTCAAAGGAAAAGGGGTGGGGGCGTGAGGAATATGTGGCGCAAGTGATAGGGAGTCCTAGTCACACTAGGACTCCTATTTTGACTTGGTCAAACAAGATCTTTTAACCAAATAAAATCAAGATTAAACTAATCTAATTAAATAAGACTCTAATTTATTTAAAAACTTAATTAAATTAGATTTAATTTTAATTTATTTTCTAATCAAATTAGAAAATTGGGTTAATCCGAGTCCTAGTTAGACTAGGACTAGTTCTTCCTTGCACTTGGCTTATTCAATAAACCAATTGGACTTGATCCAATCTGCCCAAACTAAATATAATTAAATCATATTTAATTAAACTTAATCTCAGCCTATTGGCTTAATCAAATTAAGTCAATTAGTAATTCAATTGCTAATCGATCCTCCTGCAATACTTGCACTAGGTTAAATACCAATCATAATGATTGTTTAACCCTAGAACGATTCCTAATCGTTGATCAACCATCTGATCAAATCATAAGCTCTAATATATGTGATCTCATAGGTTTGAACCTAAGCTAATAGCACAGGAATAAATTTCTATATCAATCAAAATGACCATCCAGCAATGATACCCGACGATTGGATAGATCGAAGGTGTAGAACACCATCCTTAGAACCCATGTGGCTATAGTTTTCATATAATTCATCCTCTTGACCATAATACTTATAGGATACATCAGAGTTCAACTGTCAATCTTGATTAGGTTGTCCACATTATATTTCAAAATATCAAATTCATCTGATGGATTATCTTGGCCAAGGTTTTGCTATATTGAAATACAGTGATACATTCTTCTTCAACTCTTGGAGTGATCAATTCTATCTTGATCACACTCTGACTTTGCAAGTATTTGACTGTGTCCAGAAGCCTTCCGTTACTGAATTAAAAATTTAGTTAGTCCGGTAACAAAGCATAGTGAGTTGCTTGCAAGTCACTAAGGTGATCTCAGGTCTAAGAAATACTTATACCTATATCCCATCAGAGACATTCTCGATAGTAGAATGCTCTGGAGTTGGTCACGTTCCATGATGATATGCCCATACATCTCACCTATATGCCATACCAGTGTCTCCACACTCCTTGATTAAGAGACAACCAATCTATATGGCATATAGCGATCTATGCTCAATAGATGCTATCATCCTAATTAACAGCCTATCATTTGGTCGTGAACAAATTTAAGGACTAATCGATAAATCCTCTCTTTATCGAAACTAAATAGTCCTAAGGACTTCATCACAATAATAAAGTTCATTAGAAGATGTAAATTTATGATGAAAAAAGATGTCAAAATATTTTTCATTAATAAATTAATTATAATATTTTAACCATCAACAGGCTGACGATTGGCTTTGGAACATAATTTTCAATAGTTCTCAATCAGGTTAGCTCGGATCCCATCTGAGTTGGCCCAAATAGAAGCCAAGTTGGCTCAATTTTTGAGATAGTCGGCTCGGGCAAAAAGTCAAAAGCCTAATATTTCCATCGAATAGGCTCGGATCTCATCCAAGCTAGCCTAAATTGAAGCCAAGCCAGCTCAGTCCCTGATCGAGCCAGTTGGACTATCAATCCAGAAAGTGTATCATGACTGGCATGCTAGTCAAGCTGGCTCGATTCTTGAGCAAGCCGGCTCGACTAACGAATAGAACTATTATTGAAGATAAATCCCATTTCCATCGAAGTCCAGTCTGATACTTAGCTTAATGCAACTAGTAATCATGGAAGAGCTTCGATTAAAAATTTTTCCTCCAACGATTGAACCCCTCTAGTGGCCGAACTCTTTTCTGAGCACTCCATTTCTATTGGCCAGAAGAGCTGACTTGATCATCGGAGGGTCCTATCAGAGACACCACCATCGACTTCGGATGGAACTTTATTTTATAGATCACCGACGGGGACTTCTTCCTCAGCTCTAGCTCGATCCAGCATCGACCAGATTCTGCACCAACAGGATTGACGCTAGAAGGAGGGCCTCTATTTTTGAGGTACCCTTATTCTTAAAGGAGTGCTCTGTCGATCCTGTGGAGCTTCTTCTCTAAGGTCCATCTCCATCCTCTTCCTTAATCCCAAGAAATGCCTCTAAAGAAGGCAACTACCAGGAGATCTACCGCTTCTACTATCAGATCCAAGCCAGATCTACCCGTTCCGACTCCAGCGTTGGGACTTCAACCTCCTCCTCCATCGACGGCCATGATAGATTCGGAGCAGTTTAACCTACTGATGCAGTGGGTTCAAGACCTCACCAAGATAGTGCAGGCCATGCGGTAGCCTCTGATGATGATTCCACTAAGAAATCCACCATCAGGATGTCAAAATCCAGTCCCAAGAAAGAGCACTTGGGCTAGCATACCCATCGCCCTTGGAAAGAAAAAATAGAGAGTAGAGGATCCTTGTTCGGATTGTGATTCTTCTCCGAAAGAAACCTTCTCCATCTACAGTCGGAAGCCTTCCAAGGTCTGCGATCGAGATAACGTCTTCGATCAAAAACTGTGGGGTATGGATTGATAGATTGAGGAGCTTGACCACGTCACCCCGGCTCACTATGATGACGTCCACACCGATCCTCTTTTCTCTCTCCAAATTATGCAAGAGCCCATTCTGCCGAACTTCGAGCTTCCCCTGGTTTGAAAGCTACGACGGATCCTCTGATCTGATCGATCATCTGGAGGCCTTCTGGACTATGATGCTACCTCATGGTGCATCAGATGTCATCTTATGCCGAGCTTTTTCATCTACCTTAAAGGGAGTAGCAAGAAACTGATACTTGATATTAAAATTGGATATGATCTTCTCCTTTGACTAGACGAGCCATCAGTTTGTGGCTCACTTCGTCAGTAGCCAACGCCCGTGCTGAGGTTCGAATTTTCTGATGAATATCAAGCAGAAAGAGGAAGAATCTATCCAGGCTCGTGTCACCCGATTTAATGCTACTGCATTGAAGGTTTGGAATCTAGACCAATTTGTTGCAATGACTGCACTCAAGGATGGCCTTCAGAAAAATGATTTACTATTCTCCTTGAAGAAGATGTATCCTAGAAAATTTGTCGATCTATTAGCTCGGGCTAAAGGATATGCCCGAGCAGAAGAAGCCTTCAAATTGAGAGATGAGGGAGCTACAGGAGAGCGGCAGACAGGCGAGTCTAGAAAACCCACGACTGATGGAGGGTCGAATGAAGTTCAGTCGTGCTCCTGGACTCCCCCCGAGCACAAGCGAGCCCGAACTTCTCTTCGAGCTCATCATCTAAGAAGCCCAGATAGAAGGGTGCGAAGAAGTTTCCCCCTAGAAGTTTTCATAACTACGTCTCCCTCAATGCTTCATAGATATCGATCTGAAGCAAGAGAAGATCAGCCAAGGGCGCTACTACAGCTAGAACTACTAATGAGGGAGGAACAATAAGAAGATCGACCACCTCTCAACATCATCAATGCCATCTCTGGCGAGGCATAGTACTTTGGCAAGCCACCATCTCTCAGCCTCAGAGCTAGAGGAAGCTTGCCCCAAATTGAGAAGGTCCGTATGAAGTAGAGAAGGTTGTCTGACCTAAAACTTATCACCTGAAGAAGCTCGGAGGGACAACGCTCCCACGATCTTAAAATTCAGAGAATCTGAGAATGTACTATCGATAATTTTTCTTCAACAAAACTCCTCCATTTTAATATTATTATTTCTCGATGCAAAAACTATGTGATCATAGGGAAGAAGCAATCGATAATGGCCATGTTAAGAATAGGAGGAGAACCTCGTCCTAACATGAGCAAGTCGAAGGCCTCGTTCATTTTAGACGAGATGAGGGAAAAGATCCTAACAATGGCTTTTATATACCCCTACCGCTCGTTAGGAACAGGAGGAGAACCTCATCCTAATGCGGAGCAAAGTCGAAGGCCTCATTCATTTAGACAAGATGAGGGGAGAGGCCCTGACAACGACACTTATGTGCCCCTACAGCCCGTTAGGAACAGGAGGAGAACCTCATCCTAATGTGAGCAAAGTTGAAGATCTCGTTCATTTTAAGAGGAGATGAGGGGAGAGGCCCTGAACGGCCCCTATGTGCTCCTACAGCCCATTAGGAACAGGAGGAGAAACTCGTCCTAACATGAGCAAAATCGAAGGCCTCGTTCATTTTAGATAAGATGAGAGGAGAGCCCTGATAATGGCCCTTTGTGCCCCTAAGTTCGTTAGGAACAGGAGGAGAACCTCGTCCTAATGCGAGCAAAGTCGAAGACCTTCGGTTATTTAAGATAGGAGGGAAAAGGCCCATTCAATGGCCCATCTGTGCCCCTATTGCCATGTTAGGAATAGGAGGAGAATCTCGTCCTAACACGAACAAGTTGAAGACTCATTCATTTTAGACGAGGTGAGAAGAGAGGCCCCGATAATGATTCTAATGCACCCCTGCAGCCTGTTAGGAACAGAAGGAGAATCTCATCCTAACATGAGCAAAAGTTGAAACCTCGTAGACCAAATATGTAGAGAAAAAAGAAGCTCAGTGGAGAATCCTTATCCATGTTTTCCCACGGTAATCTGACTACATCAAATGGAAAAGGTAGAACCTTATCTTGGTTTGCAAGAGAGGTCCTGGTTTGACGATCAGAACAAGCCCGACGTCCACAACGAGCTCGACGTCCACCACAAGCAGCAAGCATGGGAACCCAGGATCGGACACAAGATCTCTTTCGAGCTTCAACTTCAATGTTAACCTCAGCTGGAGACAAGATCTACCTCGAGTTTCAACTTCAACGTCAACCTCGACTGAAGATAAGATCTCCTCCGAGCTTCAACTTCAACATCAACCTCGGCTGGAGACAAGATCTTCTTCGAGCTTCAACTTCAATGTCAACCTTGGCTGGAGATAAGATCTCCTCTGAGCTTCAACTTTAATTCCAACCTCGGCTAGAGATAAGATCTTTTCCAAGCTTTAACTTCAATAGGAGATAAGATCTCCTTCAACCTCGACTGGAGATAAGATCTCTCCTGAGCTTCAACATCAACAGGAATAAGATCTCCTTTAACCTCGACTGGAGATAAGATCTCGAGCTTCAATTACTCAGTTGGAGATAAGATCTCCCTGAGTTTCAACATCAACAGAAGATAAGATCTCTCAACCTCTACTGGAGATAAGATCTCCTCGAGCTTTTCAATCTCGATTGAGATAAGATCTCCTCGAGCTTCAACTTCAATGTCAACTTCAACAGAAAATAAATCTTCTTCAACCTCGACTAAGATAAGATCTTCTCCAAGCTTCAACTTCAACAAGAGATAACATCTTCTCCAACCTCGACTAGAGATAAGATCTTCTCTGAGCTTCAACTTCAACGTCAACAGGAGATAAGATCTTTCTTCAACCTCGACTGGAGATAAGATCTCCTCCGAGCTTCACTTCAATTCATAGAGATAAGATCTCTTCTTCAAATTCAACTTCAACGTTAACAAGAGATAAGATCTCCTTCAACCTTGGCTGGAGATAAGATCTTCGAGCTTCAACTTCAACATCAACTTCAATAGGAGATAAGATTTCCTTCAACCTTGGTTGGAGATAAGATCTCCTCCGAGCTCCAATCCTTCAACAGGAGATAAGATCTTCTTCAGTTTCGACTGGAGATAAGGTCTCTTCTGAGCTTCAACCTGAATTGGTGTAGAGCCCAAAAGAGGACTTCGATAGGTACTTCCTTCCTTCGAATTTCGATCTTGAAAGTAGAGGGACTATTGTTGGAGATAAACTCTGCTTCCATCGAAGTCCAGCTTGATGCTTAGCCTAATGCAACTGATAATCATGAAAGAGCTTCAATCAAAAATTCTTCCTCCAGCAGTCGAACCCCTCCAGCGGTCAAAGTCTTTCTTGAGCACTCGATTTTTGTTGGCCAGAAGAGCTCACTTGATCGTCGGAGGATCCTGCCGGAGCCACAACCACCGACTCCGAACAAAATTTTATTTTGTAAGTCACTGACGATGACCTCTTCCTCAACTCCACCTTGATCCAGCATCGATTAGATTCTGCACCAACAAGAACCTTCCTAAGATCCAGTTCATGTTTAATCTAAATCTATGTACTCTACATAAAAATTATGAAACTATTTAGATCTAATATAAATATTAAATCATGATAAAATTTAGATTAAACATGTTCAAATATATCATTAAAAAAAATCATTAGATCTAATCTAAAGTTTTTATTTTTAATGATCAATGTTATAGATCACAACATACCTCTCCACTGTAAGGGGTAAACCTTATAATAGGACAACCTACAGTCCGTGCGATCATCATTTTTATTTTTTTAGATCAGATTATTATTTAGATCTAATCTAAAAATAATCTAAAATATGCATATATAATACATCAAAGAATCTACCGCTCTGATACCAATTGAAGGGAACACGCAGAATTTCTAGCTCTACTTTCAAATTTTTTTTCAAAAATCATATGCAGTGAAAACTATTATTAATCAAATTAATAATAAGAGTTACAGATCTAATCTAAAAATTCTACACAATCAGGATCTAATGCATCATATATGCATATATATCTGAAAAATAAAACAGCAAGTGCAGTAAAACTATTTTATTATTTTTATGTGTTCAGAATACATTACCTTTTTATGGATAGATGATCTCCATAATCTAAACTTTTTGGTGTAGATCTGATCATCGTGGCATAGCCATATATGTGTCTAGCCTCCATGGGTAATCCATACGAGGCCCAAATCTTGATCAACTCCTTTCGAGTGCTAGCTCGAATAGAAGTCTTCAACGGCTGATGTAGATCAAACTCCTTTGATCTTCTTCATCGAATCTTCAAATGCTTTGGATCTGAATGAATGTAGAAGAGATTTAGTAGAGATTTTCACTAAGATCTATGTACTTACGACCCTCGTTCCTCATAGATCTAAATCCCAAATCATAGATAGATTTTAGGATATGCACTCATCCAAATACCTTGCGCCTAGAACTCTTTTCTGGTTTTTCTCACGCACGCAGAGAAGAGACTTTCTCTTCTCTCCATTGCTCTCTATTCTCTTTGTTAGTTCTCTATATTCTGCATGCCCATAAAATCAAACATCTTTTAGATTGCACAAATAAAAGAGAGGTGTGAGGAAGAGGTTTAGATCAAGTGGTTATCCATTCAAACTCAAATCCTATTTGAATTGAACTTATAACCAAATTAAACCTAATCCATATGGCATGTGAGAAGGAAGAACATGTACCCTCTCTTATGTTGAAATCATCACAAGAAATCTCTTTCTCGTGGAGAAAAGATGGCACAAATATTGGTGATGTGGCGCATGGGAAGACTAGTCAAACTAGTCTCTTATTTGACATCCAATTAAATCAATCCAATCCAAATTGGTTAGGCCTAGTTAGACTGATCTAAACTCAACTTATTTTGGCTTAATTAGGCTTAGTTAAATTTTAATTAAATCAAAAAATTAATCAAGCCACATCTCTGATCAAATTAGAGATTAAACCTCCTTAACGATTAGATCATCTTATAACCTAATCAGGTCAGATCCAAATGAATCAAATTCAATTGATCTTGATCTAAAAATAATCACTTAATTAAATTAAGTTAATTAGTAATCAAATCACTAATTAAATATTTTCTAATCAGCCTTAGATTGGATAGAAACCTCTAGTGTGTGTGACCCTATAGGTTCGAACCTAAGCCGGTAGCATAGGAACCAATTTTCTATACTAATCGAAATGACCATCTAGCAATGGTATCCGATGTTTGGATAGGCCAAATGATGCAATCACAATATTCAGAATCTATGTGAATATGATTACCGCATAATTCATCCCTTTAACCTCGGTGCATAGGATGACTCAGGGTTTAACTATCAATCCTAAAAGATACATCCAAATCATATCTCAAAGTAATTAATCCGGTGATCCTTCACTAGGACTACCCTGACCAAGGCTTTGTTAAATTAAAATACTATTGAATATGGCTTCTGAGTCCAGGAGTGGTCAATCTCATCTTAACTCATGCACCGACTCCTTAAGTACTTGACTGTACCCAAAAATCTTCATTCACTGAATTAAAAATTTAGGTAGTCCAGCACCAAAGTACAGTGAGTTGCTTGAAAGTCACCATGGTGATCTCAGGTCGGAGGAACATTTATGCCCATATTCTATCAGAGCAATTTTTGACAATAGAAAAGCTCTAGAGTCAATCATGTTCAGTACAGATGTACCCATACATCTCACCTACATGCCATATCAGTGTCTCCACACTCCTTGGTTAAGAGGATAACTAACCTATATGGCACATAGTGATCTATACTTGATAAACATTATCATCCTTGGTAACAATGTGTTATTTGGTCACGAACTTATTTAAGAACTAAATGACAAATCTTTCTTTATCGATTCTAAATATTTCTAAGGACTTCATCACAACAGACAAAATTCATTAGAAGATGAAAGATTTATGATAAAAAATTAGAATAACTTTCATTTAATTAAAAATTTATATATAATTACATAAATTAGCTCAATCGTTAACAAGTTGATGATTGACTTTGGGATACTATTCTCAACATATTGATCTACATTGAATGTGACCATTCTGGAGCACTTTGCTATCAAAAGTTTATTTGAGAGAATATGGGGGTAAGTGTCCCTCTGACCTGTAATTATGATGGTGACTTGCAAGCAACTTACTATACTTTGGTACCGAACTATCTAAATTCTTAATTCAGTGACAGAAGATTTTTGGGTGCAGTCAAATACTTGTTAAGTCGATGCGTGAGTTAAGATGGGATTGACCACTCCAAGTAAAATTGAAGAGAATGTCTTAATATATTTCAATTTAGCAAAACTTTGATCAGGATAATCCTTGTGAGGAGTCACAGGATTGAGCAGGTTGAGATACTATAAGGATATACTAATCAAGAGTTGACAATAAACTCTGAAGTCATTCTAAGCATTATTGATCAAGAAGATGAATTATACGGTAACCATATTTCAGTAGGTTATGAATGTTGCTTCGCTATATTTAAATCTATTCGATCGTCAGGTACCATGGCTAG
The DNA here is from genome assembly GCA_006176705.1 of Cocos nucifera. Classification (NCBI taxonomy): domain Eukaryota; kingdom Viridiplantae; phylum Streptophyta; class Magnoliopsida; order Arecales; family Arecaceae; genus Cocos; species Cocos nucifera. The sequence goes on along the minus strand of QRFJ01005125.1, from coordinate 89,338 downwards.
ATGGTTACTTTGATTGGTATAAAAAATTTGTTCCTATATTACCAACTTAGTATTCGAACCTATAGGGTCATACATACAAAAGTTTTGATCCTATCAAATGGTTGATCAATGATTATGAATCATTAAAGGGTATAATTGTCAAAGTGATTGATGATTAACTTGATATAATTAATTAGAATGAGATATTCTTTTGGTTTTATTCAGAAAAGAAAGAGATAGGATGAAAAAAGAAGAATGAATATTGACCATTCCAGCATTCTAAATCGCACTATCAAAAAGAAAAAGAGGGAGAAACATATATATATATATATATATATATATATATATAAAATTGCAAATACATCAATGATAGAATCATTTTTGATTGAAATAAGATTTATTAAATAGAAATAAATTGATAAAGGATCGCTAAAAAAAATCAAATAGTAGCATACACTTTTTCGATATGGGAATCATCATCTAATGAATTCAATAGTTCCAAAATAAATGAAAGAGATGGGTGGAATTCTAACTGGATCTTGGTCTCAAATCAAAAAGGGATATAGCAAAATTGGTAGATGCTACGAACTTGATTGGATTGAGCCTTAGAATGGAAACCTACCAAGTGGTAACTTCCAAATTCAAAGAAACCTTAGAGTTAAAAATGGACAATCGTAAGCCAAATCTTCATTTTGAGAAAACAAGGGTTTACAAAACTAGAATAAAAAAAAGGATAGGTGTAGAAACTCAATAAAAATTATTCTAATGAATGAAGTTGACTATGTTGTATTGGTAGCTGGAATTGCTCTATCGAAATTACAGAAAGGATGGCCCTATATAATATATCTAATACGTACATATACGCACTTATGAGGATCCAATTTTTTTAACCCCACACAAATCTTAAAGTAGGTAAAAAATAAAAAAAGAAGAAAAGTGGAGAGGAGTCCACTTCTTCTTCCCTCCAATTCTAATGCGATCAGTGCGATGGGGAGTCCCGATTAGCTTAGGAGGCTTCCCTATAAAAGCCTCTTCTCCTCACTTCGATCTTTACCTTAAACGATTGAGAGATCACCATGGATTTAGAGGGTTGTCTCTAGGTTCTTCCATGGGTTGCCATTGGGGAAAGGGTCACCGGAACACTTTCTTTGGTCATTGGAGGAAGGCAAGCTCCTATTCCCTCTTTTTTCTCCTTTATTTTGGTGTTTCTCCTCATCAGTGGTGCCTGATTGAAGTGGGCTTGTTTTGGTTCAAAACATGGTAGCCCATGTTTTGGTTATTTTTCCTAATATGCCGTCGACAACAACTACCATTGGGGGCCATCATCGAGGCTATGGCTTCACTACCACCGGAAGCCACCATGGGTGGCCAGCCCTGGTCTTTCGTGGCCATGTATGGGAGAGGGATAATAAGGAGCAAACCCCCTATTTGAAGAGAAGAGGAGAAGAGAAGGTTCTCTCTCTCTCTCTCTCTCTCTCTCTCTCTCTCTCTCCTCTTTGATTTATTTTAATTAAATAGTTTCTTTTATTAGTTGGTCAATTAATTAATCATTTAATTATTTATTTTCTCTTAGATGGTTTATAGAAGATTTTAGAAGGAAATTTCAGGAATGAGAGTGTGAACCTTGATGAATCCCTATAGAGGGTTCTAAGTATTTAATTGAATTTATTTGATTTATTTTATAATATTGATTTGAATAGGAGAATAATTTCTTGGACAAGAGGACATTGAGCAACGTTTTTGACACCTAGAACTTAAATCTAGTGAATTTAGTTTGATAATGATAGAAGTAAGGATTCTTGTACGCAAACACTAGTATATATGTTTACTTCTACATTGCATGGTCTTGATTTCTTGTGATAGATTTTGAAAGGATACTTATACTTGGCTAAGGTTGGAATCCCGATTTAAAAGAATGGATTAAATAGAGCATCATCAATAACAGTTGGATGACTGAGTCTTTGAACATTGTATAAGGATTGATATTTGAAATATTTATCCATAGTGTTCATGAGACGTTGAGATTATAAGGTGATGAGGGCCTATTATCCAGCCTGATTGCCTTTAGAGTAGGATGATGAGGGCCCATTATGAGGCATGGAGCTAAGGATCCCTGATCCAAGCTACCTAAGGTTGCTCCTTCATCTGGAAGGAGATTTATGCTTGTGGGCTAGATGTTTTGGCACAGGTCAGATGGTTGATTGGGGATGAAATTTCAACTGACGTGAGTCAGGATGCCTGGATCTCAAGCTTACCTTGCTTCCACTGGCCGATCTACATTAGTAGTGAGGTGGATGGTCATTTGCGGGTCTATAATTTGATCACTACTGATGGTAGGAGTTGTAAAGCCTAAGAGATTACTCATCTTTTTGGCAATTCTCTCACTAATTGGATCCTCGCCACTCTGATTCTAGTTCATCCCAGCCATGACTTGAGGGTATGGGGTTGTTCTAGTTGCTAAAAGGCTTCCTTGAGGGATCTGTCCCAGTTGTATAGGCCGACAATAGATAGGAGGATCGAGGCTATTTGGATTTGAAAAGTGGCCGCCCATCTTAGAGTGAGGCTCTTTCTCTGAAAGCTTGCTTGAGATCGACTTTCGACTAGTACTCTTATTAGAAATAGGGGTATGGAGATTCCAACTTTATGTCCAGTGTGTAGATTGGAGGATGAGTTGACAGAGCATGCTATCCTGCTCTATTCGAGGGTGAGGTTGATATGGAGAAGGTGGGTGACCACCCATGGAAGATGAGTAGCGACCCATGGTTAGAGTCCCTCCTAAGAACAATCCATCAGAGCATGACTGAGGGTGCGACCTTCGCTCGGGGAGGTTGGATGGCTCACATTGCCTATCAGATCTGGCTTTCCAGAAATAGCCTAATTTTTGAGGGCAAGGTGATACCTATTTATTGGGTGTTGGAGAGAGCCATCTACTTATCGATGGAGTATTACCAGTTCGATGTTGCTACCTTGGTCATTGATACCCCCAATCACCAGAACTTTTATACTGCTCTTGTAGTGAACTAGAGGATTATCTTCATCTCTTAGGAGCTTCCACTCTCAAGGTTTGTCAAGATGAATTTTGATGGTAGTATCAGAGATGGTAAGGATGGTGCGGGATTTGTCATCCGAAGCCCTAATGATAAATTACAGCGGCTGGAGGCTCCCATCTTTTTGAGACTTTAGTCTTAGGAGCTAAGCTTCAAGCTACCTAGGCAGGAATCATCGATGCTAGATAGGAGCTTCAAGCGAAAAGGATTTTCATTAAGGGTGATTCTACAATCGTCATTGGTTGGAGACATGGTAACACAAAGCAACTGGAGGCACATCCACTCATCCACAACATATGGACTACTTTGCATTACTCTGTTGTGGTGTCTATCCAGCCTATTTACTAGGAGATGAACAATGTGGCAATCTGAATTGCTGCTTATGTAGCGGAGCACTCTGAAGATTGGGTTTGGAAGCAGGGTGATGCATACTTACCCGCCCTATGGGACTTTTTGTATCTTGACTTCATGGACTACTCTCATGCTAGACTGCTGTGATTGCTCGATTGTATCCAAATAAAAAAAGAATTTTATAGGTCTTGCATATTCTTTAGGATCTTATCCTAAGAATTGTGTGGCCATCACATATCTAACCTGGGTGCTGGGTTCGGAGCATAACAATACTGACATATCAAATGATTAATCATGACTTGAATCTATCAAATACATACATACATATATATATATATATATATATATATATATATATATATATATATATATATATATATATATAAAAGAAAAAATTTAGAATTATTGTGAATACATTCCAATCGAAGTTGAAGGAAGAATCGAATATTTAGTAATCAAATCATTCATTCCCAAGTTTAATAGATCTTTTGAAAAACTGACTTAATTAGATGGACGAGAATAAAGAGAGAGTCCCGTTCTACATGTCAATACCGACAACAATGAAATTTATAGTAAGAGGAAAATCCGTCGACTTTAGAAATCGTGAGGGTTCAAGTCCCTCTATCCCCAACAAAAAGTCCATTTTACTTCCTAACTATTTATCCTCTTTTTTTCATCAGTGGTTCAAACAAAATTCACTATCTTTCTTTCTCATTCACTCTACTCTTTCACAAATGGATCCGAGGAGAAATCTTTGGATCTTATCCCAATTTGGATAGATATGATACCTGTACAAATGAACATATATGGGCAAGGAATCTCTATTATTGAATCATTCACATTTCATATCATTATCCTTACATTTATTAGATAAAATTTTTGAATACTTTACTTTTACTTTATTTAATACTTTACTTTATTTAGATTTAGTCCCTTTAATTGACATAGATACAAGTACTCTACTAGGATAATGCACGGGAAATGGTCGGGATAGCTCAGTTGGTAGAGCAGAGGACTGAAAATGAAAATCCTCGTGTCATCCAGTTCCAAATCTGGTTCCTGACACATGAATAATATATCGGATAGATATTCATACAAATTAATCGAGACAGATCAGGATATATATTCGTTAATAGTCAAGAGCATGATACATACTTATTCATCTAGCGTATAGATATATACCTCCATTTTTAGAGATGGGTAAAAAATATATGTATGGTTAATGGTAAAGAACTAAAGTGGGATTATGTTCCCTTTTTTTTGTTTCTTTTTTCTTTCTTGTTTGTTCATATTGTGCTTTCTCTCACTCAAAAAGAGTGCTAAGTCTTCATATATATATATCAAAAAAAAAGAAAAAAGTTAAAAAAAAAACTTAAAAAAAGTATAGAGGGGTTGAAGAATAGGAATAGACAGGATGCATTTCAGACACAGTACAAATAAAATTCAATCCCTTTTTATTTCGGAATTTCGCTTTTTCTTTTCTATTTATTCTATTTCTTCACTCTTGCTTACGTTACTTTCCGAGGTCTGTCTAAGTGATGTGCGCGGTACAAAGTTCATGGTGCAGAACTCTTTTGATTCATCTTTTTGTTTCTGCTCATACAAAATAGATATTATCTTTTCAAAATTCAGGAATAGCAATGAAGCCTTTTTTAGGCCTATCCATAATACGAATTAGAGTCCAGTTACTCTATTTCATCAAGAACAGAACATAAAAATATTTCTTAACTTGAATGAAATATGGAGTTTTGTCGTATAAGTGAACATTGATTCCCTTATCATTCATTGACCATCTTGTATTTCATAGAAATTTATAGCAATATAGTCCTTACATAAGGGCCAGCCTGTCAAACTTTCAAGCATCAAGATACATTTGAGGTATTGATGATTATCGTAAGAGATTCCCAACATATCATAAGATTTGCCTTCTTGAAAATCAGCACTTTTCCAAATTTAGAAAATAGACGAGATTCTAAGATTATTTCTTAGACAAATACTTTTATGCATATTTCTTTTGGTTTATTTACAATATATTATATTTTCACAAGATGATAGATACTAGCTAAAAATCTGTCTGGTGCTACATCATAGGCACACTGAGACCATAAATAATTATAGCCATATACATATGAAATGATAGCAATGGAGTATCAATCCTTGATTTTTATTTGTAAAGTCTCTATCCCTCGATAATTGAAGCCCAAAGATCTATGAACTAGCTCATGCTTGACTAACCAATTAGATAAATGATCTTGCTACATCTTCTTGATCTCTCCACCCTTTGTATTTGTATGAGTATTTCACATTTACTATATTTACAATGAAAATTGCAAAGATTCACCTACTATTTCTTATTTTGCACAAAAGAACCCTACCTAATTCACTAATTTACAGGAAGATATTGAACTTTTGGATTTGAAAAATATTTCAGAAAGTATCTTTGAAGTAGATGGTGATTGATAGAGTAATCCTTGATCGTAATTTCTAGTATGAGTACTGCATCGAATATAAAACTTATGATTGGTGGAAAAATATTGAATTTTCTATTGAGACACAGTTCTATCTTTAAAGATTTCTTGAGATATCTTCTTATGAAGTTTCATTATAGCCTCTATAATTGCTTTTGGTTTAGGTGGACAGCCTAGCAAATTAATAGACATCTAAAGAATTAGCTTATCAACTCTCCGAACAATACTACAAAAATCAATACTGAACATCTCTCCTATAATTACTTCTGGTTTAGGTGAATAGCCGAGCAAATAGACATCCATAGGAATTAGCTTATCAACTCCTCGAATGGTACTATAAGAATCAGTACAAAACATCCCTCTTATAATAGTACAAGCTCCTATAGCAATGATATATTTTGGTTCAAACATTTGCTTATATAATCTTACTAAAGAAGGAGCCATTTTCATTGTTATTGTGCCCACTATTAAAATTAGGTCCGCTTGCCTAGGACTCAATTTTGGTACCAATCTATAATGATCAAAGTCAAATCACGAGTCTATTAATGAAGCAAATATAATGAAATAATAATTAATACCATATAGAAATGCCCATAAACTAGAGAGTCTTGATCAATTCAGAAGATCATTCGATGTAGTTGAATTGGGGATTGTTTGGTCAAGTAATAAAAACTCAATCAAATTTATAACTATCTCAATGTAATCTTTTCCTTTCCTTTTATTTTGATTGTTTGAATATTCAGTTAAAAGCATTTCAGTGCTCCTTTTTACCATACATAAATTGAATCAAGAATTGGGATAAGTATGAAAATGAAAGCTTCGACAAATATAGATACACCCAATACATTGAAACTCATTTCCCATAATAAAGAAAGATAGTTTCAACATCAAAAACAACAAAAACTAGAGCAAACGTGTAATAGTGAAATTGGAATTATAACCAAGAATTTCCCATGGGTTCTATACCCAATTTGCAACTCGAAAGCTTCTCTGGTCCTTCACTAACCGGTGCTAAAACTCTGAAAATTACAAATGTCAAGATAGGAATAACACTTGATATTATCAGAAATGCCTAGAAAATATCATATTTATGAAGTAGAAACATAAATGTACTCCTATTAATTATTATTGTAGAATATAAATATATATGGAATATGCTGAAATATTCGATTTGAATTGGAATTGTCAATTCATCCAAAACTTATTAGGAGAAATAAGAATTAATTTTGATCAAATCAAACTGCATAGTTTAGAGTTTGTTTACTGTGGGGCATGTCTTGTATAAACATTCATTTAACAGTATTCCACTTATATTTTTTTATTTCAATTCTATTTCGATATGGTGTAGACATTAGGTTCTCTTACACAAACTAAATACTATTGTTTTGTCTCAATTTATACCTTATCTCTATACTCTATAAAATGGAGTATAAAAATACTCTATAAAAAAAGAAAAATAAAAAAATACTATAACATAAAAAAGTAAAAAGTCAAGTAATTAAATAATAATTAATTACTAAACTAAAATAGTAATTAAATATTATACTAGTACATATTCTAATACTAATTGATAATATTACGAAATTAATAATGTGAATTAATCCTATGTTTCATTACATAAATATAATGAGATAATGAAAATAAAAAATAAAAACATATAAAAAATATAATTAATATAGAAATATAATATAAAAAATTTCAAAAGAGAAAAAATTGCAGTAGTCATATGGGATAAAATATCTAGGGATTTCTAGCATTTTCTTTTGGAAGTATTTTTTTTCACTAATATCTGTGTATAGGATCATTGCATCTATTGATTTGATATGAATGCATTACATTACATAAACATAACCTAAACCACCAAGCGATTATATATTTTCTCCTTTCCTTATCCTGGATTTCATTTCTATTTTTCTTAATTGATTTGATTCAATATGTTGAGTTGCAAGTTTACATATAACAACTCATATCTTTCTATACAAAAAAAAAGAAACTTTTTTCTTATACTATACTGACTGGCCCTCTCAGAAATAAAATAAGAAAAATCAAGTTATTTCATTAGAGTTAGAATGAGAAAAAAGGATCATTCCATTTCAGACTAATCTCGAGTACAAAGAAAGATCGCGATTTGGAGTGAAGCAAAATACATGTTTGTTTTGTTATGGCAATAATACTTAGTGATAGTAAAAAAATCCAATGGGTTGAATTTCACTATAAAAAAAGGTTTGTTTTACAGCAAACCCACATTACATAATGAAACATACCACAAAGTGGTATGATAGATGGAATCATAAATTATCTAATCTACATAAGAAAGAGACTTCTAATAGAAAAAATTAGACATTATCAAATGATTTGATAGATCAAATTCCAAAACCAACTCGACCATAGAATATAGAAGAAGGAAATTGATACATTTAGGTCCAATTAATTATCTCTATATTATCTCTAAATCAATTAGTTGGGGTTGTTATTCTATTAAAAAGTAACTAGTTAAGCAACTCCACACACAAAACAAATACAAGAAAGGAATAGATCATCTATGCGACTGTTGAAATTTTTAGACAGAATCATATCATGATTCTCACTTCATAAGTTGACCGGATTCGATATAACAACACAAAAATATATCACTAACTCTTTAATCATGGATAAGAAAAGAGGAAAAAGATCATATGTAATCTATCCATGAAGATTAATGAAAGAAGCTGAATATTTTATTTGAGATTTTATAAATACCGAGTAGATCTATTGGAATGAATTATTGTTTTTTATTGTTTTTATTTTCATGTCCCTATGTATTTACATGAACATGTGGTAATACTTTTTGACTAACCAACTGGCCAATCTATAAATAAGCACTAATGAGAAAATAAAAACTATGCTAAATTAAAATAGAATGTCTTATGGCTATACGGACTCGAATCGTAGACGTTCTTAGTAAAACATATCAAATTGATTATTATCGAAATGATTCGAGCTGTTTCAAAGACTTAACATGCATTTTGCTGCATTGGGATCTTTCATAAATGGATGTAAGGATTAGTTAGTCCACCATATTTTTCTTTATAAGAAAAAAATGAGGCAGCTCCATGTGCTCTAATTCATCATTTGTATTTTGATCTTGGAACAATACCAAAGTATTTCAAAGAAGGGTTACCTTGACTTAGGTCTACCTTTGGCCTAGATCAAACTAAGTTAGATGGACTCTCTATTGCTATGCTGCAAGAGTCGAATATGAGATTTTATACATCTTAATGTTCATAGGAGGAAAAAAAGTTATTTTGAGACCCTTAAACTCATTATACCTATCATTGAATGGACTGGGTATTTACCTTATTAACTATCAAATCAATGGTGGGTTCTATTTGATTTGGCACCTGAATTTGCACTTGAATTGGTCCGAATCCAATATTTCTCAGGCTATTGTTCTCTTGTTCCCTTGAATCTATCTATGGAGTAAGACATTGATTTGTCAATAAGATCAATTATGTTTGTTGCAAAATGGGCTTTCCTAAAAAGCATTAGCGCACCTGTAAACAAGGTGCTCTTCCTAACCAAGCTATAGCCCTTATGATAGATATACTGTATTAACATATGAATAATTTCTTGTCAAGATGGATATTCCATAATCCCACATGATAGCTCTCTGATTTGTGTACTATTAATAGATTGGTATTGCTTAGAAATAAAATTTCACTTATAATCCTATAAGTGAATAACCTACTTAACTTAGTAGTTAGAGTATTGCTTTCATACACTATAAGTAATTGATTCAAATCTAATAGTAGGTAGAACTTATTAGATACCAAAGTCAATTGAGTGATATCTAATAAGTTTTTCTACCCATTTTCTTTTTTTTTTCGTTATATCAGATTAGACTTGATTGTGTTCAATTGGCAGAATAAAATGTGGTGTGAATAATATAGTTCTAAAGAACTTCTTTCGATTATTTTGATGTATTAACTTGACTAGGAGAAAATAGCATTTACAGACTCTACTCATTTCCTAGCTTGTCTAAGAGCTAGATTTACTTCAATTATTTGTCTCTTATCCTAAGCTCTACTCAAGTTAGCTTCAGCTATTTCAAGAACTTATTAAGCTTTTTGTGAATCAATATTAGTACTCATCTCCGCATCATTTTCTAAAATGGTGATCTCATTATTACTAATTCTAATGAAACCACCCATCAAAGCCACCATTAACGATTAGTCATTGAGGCATATTCTCAAAAGACCTATATCTACGGCCATGGCAATAGGGGCATGGTTTGGTAATATACCAATTTGGCCACTATTAGTAGATAAAATGATTTCTTTCACTTCTGAATCCTAGGTAATTCAATTAGAAAGTTAGTATATAAAGATTTAAGATTATTTCTTCAATTTGCTCTCTATTTCTAACTTCATAGCTTTTGCGGTAGCTTCATCAATGTTGTCCACCAAATAAAAGGCCTACTTGGGCAGACTATCTAATTCTTTGGGAAGGATCAAATTGAAACCCCATCATTTTTCTGCAAGACCAACATATTTCTTTGGAGAACTAGTAAATACTTCTGCCATGAGGAAGGGTTGTGATAAGAAAAGCTCAATTTTTTGTGCTCTTGCTATTGTTAAGTGAACTTCTTTGGATAATTCGTCCAACCCAAGGATAGCTATAATGTCTTGAAGTTCTTTGTAACATTGTGAAGTTTGCTTAACTTCAGTGCAGTTTCATAATGTTCCTCACCAATGATTCAAGATTGTAACATAGTTGATGTTGGATTTAATGGATCCACTACTAGATAAATACCTTTAGCAGCTAATACTTTTGATAGTATGATAGCAGCATCTAAATGTGCAAATGTCGTGGTAGGGAGTAGGATCGGTCAAATTATCCATAGGTACATAAACTGCTTGGATCAAAGTTGTAGATACCTCTTTGGTAGAGGTAATTCTTTCTTGCAAAGAACCAATTTCTATACTAAGAGTCGGTTAGTAACCCACTACAAAGGCCATTCTCCTAATAAGGTGGATAATTCTAATCTTGCTTGGACCAAACAAAAATTATTGTCAATAAATAGAAGCATGTCTTGTTCATTAACATCCTAGAAATATTCCGCCATGGTTAGGGTAGTTAAACTAACTCTTATATGAGCTCCTAGTGGTTTATTCATTTATCCATAGACTAGAGCTATCTTTGATTCTGCAATATTTTTTTTATTAATCACTATGGACCCTTTCATTTCCATGTAAAGATCATTTCCTTCATAAATACATTCACCTACTCTACCAAATACGGATATGCCTCTATAAGCTTTGGCAATGATATTGATCAATTCCATGATGAGTAATGTTTTATCCACTCCAGCTCTCCTAAATAATCTAATTTTTCCTCCACGGCGATAAGGAGCTAAAAGATCCACCACTTTAATCCTTGTTTCAAAGATTGATAATTTCATATCTAGCTATATAAAGGCAGGCATAGATCTATGAATAGGAGATATTGTGCGAGTATCTATAGGACCGAGATTATCAATAGGTTCCCCAAGAACATTGAAAATTCATCCAAGAGTAGCTTTGCCAACCGAAACACTTAGAGGAGCTCCCATGTCAATCACTTCCATTCCTCTCATTAGACCATCTATAGCACTCATAGCTGCTTTTCTAACTTGATTATTTTCTAATAATTTTTGTACCATCACAAGTCATATTAATTTGTTAACTGACAGTATCTTGACCCTTAACTATCAAAGCATTACAAATATTAGGCATCTTGCCTGAGGGAAAAATGACATCTAGTACTAGGCCAATAATTTGAGCGATATGCCCTAAGGTTTTTCTTTCAAGTATGGAAACCATAGCACTAGAAGGAATAAGATTGATTCTCATAATTATAATAAAGTGAAATATATCGGAAGTTTTTGTTGGAATAGTGCCATGTCAAATAAAAAGTAAATGTATGATAGCAAGTTGATCAATTAATTAAATAAGAAAAAAAGGGAGTTAGTACTCGATTTAGTTGGTACCACCCAATAGAATCTGATATGATCGTTTACTCATTCAATTAGTTAATTTTCAAGTTCAGTCAATTCTTTTTTTAAAATGTCAAGTAGATAAAATTGTGAGTAAGTATGTTTCATTTCTCTATCATTATAGAAAAAATCATCTATATTAGATAATCTACGGAATTCAAACCTAAACTTGATTTATGATTCATTATTTCAATTTAATTGACCATTGTTCTTTTTTTTTTTTGGCATATAAATTAGATTTCCACCTACTATTTATACCCTGGATGAATTTATGCCTACTTTCACATAATAGGATTTATGTATACAACATATATTACTATCAAGAGGCGATTATCTTAGTATTCAAATATTTAGACTCAAAATAAGTAGGGGATCAATTCAATTATAAATTTGGAAACAAGGATTGGGTTGCGCCATATATATAATAATGATGTATTTGGTGAATCAAATACATGGTCTAATAATGATCCAAACCATTTTAACATAACATTTTAATTAGTTGATAATATTAGTTGAATATTTTTTGAAAGATTTTCTTTTTGTCAAAAGTTTCATTCACGCCTAATCCATATCGAGTAGACCTTGTCGTTGTGAGAATTCTTAATTCATGAGTTGTAGGGAGGGACTTATGTCACCACAAACAGAGACTAAAGCAAGTGTTGGATTTAAAGCTGGTGTTAAAGATTACAAATTGACTTATTATACTCCTGACTACGAAACCAAAGATACTGATATCTTGGCAGCATTCCGAGTAACTCCTCAACCCGGAGTTCCGCCTGAGGAAGCAGGGGCAGCGGTAGCTGCCGAATCTTCTACTGGTACATGGACAACTGTGTGGACTGATGGACTTACCAGTCTTGATCGTTACAAAGGACGATGCTACCACATCGAAACCGTTGTCGGGGAGGAAAATCAATATATTGCTTATGTAGCCTATCCTTTAGACCTTTTTGAAGAAGGTTCTGTTACTAACATGTTTACTTCCATTGTGGGTAATGTATTTGGTTTCAAAGCCCTACGAGCTCTACGTCTGGAGGATCTGCGAATTCCCACTTCTTATTCCAAAACTTTCCAAGGCCCGCCTCATGGTATCCAAGTTGAAAGAGATAAGTTGAACAAGTATGGTCGTCCTCTATTGGGATGTACTATTAAACCAAAATTGGGATTATCCGCAAAGAACTACGGTAGAGCGGTTTATGAATGTCTACGCGGTGGACTTGATTTTACCAAGGATGATGAAAACGTGAACTCACAACCATTTATGCGTTGGAGAGACCGTTTCTGCTTTTGTGCCGAAGCAATTTATAAAGCGCAGGCCGAAACGGGTGAAATCAAAGGACATTACTTGAATGCTACTGCGGGTACATGTGAAGAAATGATCAAAAGGGCCGTATTTGCCAGAGAATTGCTCCTATCGTAATGCATGACTACTTAACCTATCGTAATGCATGACTACTTAACTGGGGGATTCACTGCAAATACTAGCTTGGCTCATTATTGCCGCGATAACGGCCTACTTCTTCACATCCATCGCGCAATGCATGCAGTTATTGATAGACAGAAAAATCATGGTATGCATTTTCGTGTACTAGCTAAAGCATTACGTATGTCTGGTGGAGATCATATTCACGCGGGTACAGTAGTGGGTAAACTGGAAGGGGAACGTGAGATGACTTTGGGTTTTGTTGATTTATTACGTGATGATTTTATTGAAAAAGACCGAAGTCGCGGTATCTTTTTTACTCAAGATTGGGTCTCTATGCCAGGTGTTATACCCGTGGCTTCAGGGGGTATTCATGTTTGGCATATGCCTGCCCTGACCGAAATCTTTGGGGATGATTCTGTACTACAGTTTGGCGGAGGAACTTTAGGACACCCTTGGGGAAATGCACCCGGTGCAGTAGCTAATCGGGTGGCTTTAGAAGCGTGTGTACAAGCTCGTAATGAAGGACGTGATCTTGCCCGTGAAGGTAATGAAATTATCCGTGAAGCTAGCAAATGGAGCCCTGAACTAGCTGCCGCTTGTGAAGTATGGAAGGCGATCAAATTCGAATTCGAACCAGTAGATAAGCTGGATAAATGAAGAGATAAAATAAGCGTGCATAATTCAGTAATTCCTGTTTGTTCTTCTAATTGATTGCAATTAAACTCGGCCCAATCTTTTCCTAAAAAAAAAGGATTGAGCCGAACCGAATAAAATAAAGAATGAGCATCCTATACTATGTATTTGGTATTTGCATATATCTCTCATATGTACAGACCTTACTTATTTACTTATTTACTTACCTATTTTCCTATACATAAGATCTAAATACAAGATAAGATCGAAGACTAAACAACTCAATACTTCTATAACTCAATACTTCTATTGTTTATTGTTGAATCCATAATTAATCCTATGGATCTTGGGGTTGTTGGATCATTTTATATCCCGTAGTTTCAGGCTATAGATCAAGCCAAAGGAGGGGCTCTTTCTACCCATCCTGTATATTGTCTTTTCTTTCCGTGTCGGAATAGAAACTTATTATTTGATTATACGATACAAGATTATACGAGAACGAATTCTTTATTTATAGGAAGAAACAACTATTTTTCTTTTCGATGAGAATTTGTAGTACATGACATGAGAGAAACCTGTCTTTATATTTTTTAATTGAGAAAAAGATTCTATCAATATATTGAAGTGATACTTTGGACTCCCCCCAAAAAAATCATTTCTTTCAATACTCACTTGTTACGTTATTGTTATCTTATTAGTTAACAATCTTAATGATTGGATTCATATGCTTAATTCCTGATAGGAAATAAAATAGTAAAATGATTATTCATGGAATGACTATTCATCTATTGTATTTTCATCAAATAGGGGGCAAGAAGACTCTATGGAAAAATGGTGGTTCAATTCGATGTTGTCTAACGATAAGTTAGAACATAGGTGTGGACTAAATAAATCAATGGATAGTCTTGATGCTATTGGACATACCAGTGGAAGTGAAGAACCCATTCTAAATGGTACGGAGAAAAACATTCCTAGTCGGAGTGATAGTGGCAGTTATAGTTTCAGAAATGTTGATTATTTATTTGATATCAGGGATATTTGGAGTTTGATCTCTGATGACACTTTTTTAGTTAGGGATAGTAATGGTGACAGTTTTTCTGTATGTTTTGATATTGAAAATCAGATTTTTGAGATTGACAATGATAGTTCTTTTCTGAGTGAACTAGAAAGTTTTTTTTCTAGTTATTTAAATAATGGGTCTAAGAGAAACAATCACAACTATTATCATTACATATATGATACTCAATCTAGTTGGAATAATCACATTAATAGTTGCATTGATAATTATCTTCGTTTTGAAGTCAGTATTAATAGTTCCATTTCGGGTGGTACCGACAATTACAGTGACAGTTACATTTATAGTTTCATTTGTACTGAAAATGTAACCGGTAGTGAAAGTGGGAGTTCTGTATAAGAATAAAATGCACATTATGAGAACGAGCATAAAGCATATTTAAAACTTTTATGAAAAAATAAAAACAATTATTAATACATGCTTATGATCAGACCTAAAACACCTATCCTAGAATCTATAACATGATATATTGTATGTGAAAAATCTAAAAAATAAAATCTGCATGCATCGATCATATCGATGCCTCAAACTAGATCTAATTTTTAAATCAATCTTCTAAGGTTCAGAATCTTATACCTGAGTATGGGTAGATAATCTCCACTATTGAAATACTTAGATGTGAGACTTTACTCATCACTCGTAGCCACATAGGATCTTCGGACTCTATAGATCATCCACTCGAAGTCCTGTGCTGACTTGATCTTACAGGACTGCTAGATCATGTGAAGATCGCTGGAAGGCTAATATGATTTTTCTTCTTTTTTGAACCTCTTGGACTCTCCTAAGTTGAAGATGGTTAGAGGAGGATGTAGGAAAGAGGAAGAAGAAAAGAGAAAATAATTTATCTCTGATTTTTCCTCACCCAAAAATCCTAGCGCCTAGGATTAGATCTCTCACCCAAGAAAAGCAGTATCTCCTCTAAACTCTCATGCTAATTGATGGCAGCCCTGTTAGGGGGTTTGGCTAGGACACCACCACTTCAAGATCTTCTCGATACCACTTGCATTGCACTCGATCACATGTAGATACCATAAGAA
Source organism: Cocos nucifera (assembly GCA_006176705.1). Classification (NCBI taxonomy): domain Eukaryota; kingdom Viridiplantae; phylum Streptophyta; class Magnoliopsida; order Arecales; family Arecaceae; genus Cocos; species Cocos nucifera. The sequence goes on along the minus strand of QRFJ01005125.1, from coordinate 73,309 downwards.
AAAAAAAGAAGAGAAAAAAATAAAAGATAGTACATAATCAAGTATGTGGATCAGACCAAGGTCCACCTATATTGGGCATGCAAAGGCTTCACTATGAGAAAAAATAAATACAAGGAAAGATCCTCATGATATCAACCCTTATATAAAAATTCTCTCTCAACTAGAAGCTCTTACCTTTCACCATTTACAAAAGCTCTCTCTCTTTCTTAGGAGACTCTTGAAATGACTGTTGTCCGCTGCTTGACAGTCTTTTTGAAGCCCCTGCTTCTGCTCTCTATCGTCTACTACCCGCTGTCTAGACCCTTGGATCTCTGCGTGCGGCCACTGCTGCCATATGCCAAACTACTCTCAGTTCTGGCCATAGGCCTTTTTAAAGGTCTCAAAACAACTCTAAAACCAATCCAACATGAAGAATAGTCTCCATTTGAAATTCTGATAGCTCCTGGCTCATCCGATCATAACCACAAGCTCCCTCAACCACTTGATTGCACAACAGAGCCCATAGACCACTTGTAGACTAGTTTGTAGTGAACCATGGCCTCCTACACATGCCACATCACATTTTAGCCAAAAAATACATATAAATCCCGTAAAAACACCTTTGGACCAGGCCAGTCCATGGTGGTCGTGTGGACAGCACCACCTCAAGCAGTCCATGATGAACCACAACAATCCCAGGCCAAACACGCATCACATGCCCGCTGGGCTGCATGCGCGGTTTGCCCACATGCCTATTGGGCCTACTTGCGATTGGCTCATGCGCCTACGTGCATTGCTAGGCTGCACCCTCATAGCTGGCCTGCGCATGTATCATGCATGTTGGGCTCGCCAGCACTAGGCTATGTGCCCATGCCAGGCCGCTCCTGTGCATGCCAGGTTCGAGCCACATGCCGTAGGACCTTATTGGGCTACACGCTGCAGGCCTGGGCCATGCCTCCTGCAAGCCTGCTTGTTGTGGGTCATACTAGTTCTTTGGTGGCTCCTATATCCTCCTTCACACTTATTTTCTCTGTCTAGACTCTGTTTGGACTATTCTTAGGCTCGTTGGACTCTATTTATCGTTCTAGACCTTGCTATGGACTCCTTGTGAGTCAATTTCGAGACGTCAAATCCCAACAAGCCCACCCCAGATCCTCGCACCCCTCTATGGTGTTCGGCCCCTCCTCTTTTTGATTACTCATGGTCAAAAATCAGAAGCAAGTGGTGCATAAAAATCCAAGGACTTTATAGATGTTGAATAACCAAATAGGTGAGATAGGATAAGGCTAGGATTTTAGTTTAAATTCAAACTCTTTTGAACCTAAACTTCATCCAACCATTGCTCATCCTTATCCATCTAGAAAGGAGGCCGAACAAGTGCTCTGGGCATGGAGAATGATCAAGAAAAACAATCATTTTGTCGTACAGATGAGAGTCCTTTTTAAGGTAGTCAACCAAGGTGGATAAGGATAAGTTAGGTTTAGTTTTTCAAAAATCTTTTGAATCAAACTTAAAACAACCTAATCCTTATCCATCTAGGGTGACAAAGAAGGCTTCTTTAGATTTTAATCTCATGCACAAACTCCCTTTGTGCATTGAGAAGAGGGCGTAGAGAAAAAAATGGAGTCCAACTTATTTGGACTCTAGGTTTTTATCATCTGGTTCCAACAAAATCTAATTTAATTGGAGCCAAATAGATAAGATCAAATCTAATCTAATTAGGCATGAAACTAACTCAATTAAATTCTAATCAAATCAAGATTTGATCAAGCTCAAGTCTTGATCAAATCAGGAATCAATTTTCCTTAGTGATTAGATCATCTCATAACCTAATCGGGTCAAACCAAATTGAATCCAATTCAATTAGATTTGATCCAAAATATATTGCTCAATCAAATTGAGCTAATTAGCGATCTTATTTCTAACTAATCCTCCAATAATGATAGAGTTCCAATTCAATGAAACTCCTAATCATAAAGTCCTAGTCCAGGGGACTCTTGATCATAGAGTTCTAGTCCAATGGGACTCTTGATCGGCCACATGATCAGATAGATACTTTTTTTAAGTATGACCCATAGGTTCGAACCTAAGCCAATAGCTCGAAAATAAATTTCTGTACCAATCAAAATAACCATCTAGCAATGGTACTCGATGTCCAAATAGGCCGAATGTATGTGAAGCAATATTCAGAACCTACTAGAATATGATTGCCGCATAATTCACCCCTCTGACCTCTATATTAAGGATTGCTTAGAGTTAAACTATCAACCTTTATTAGTACATCCATAATGTATCTTAATCTAATCAGTCTTGTAACTCCTCATGAGGGCTAACCTGGCTAAGGCTTTGCTAAATTAAAAGATAATGTAGCACATCTCCTGAAATCAAGAGTGGTCAATCCCATCTTGGCTCACATTGATTCTATAAGTACTTGACTATGCATAGAAACATTTCATTACTAAATTAGAAATAAGGTAGTCTAGCATCAAAACATAATGAGTTGCTCGAAAATCACCATGGTGATCTCAAGTCGGAGGGACACTTATGCCCATATCCCTTAGAAGCAAGTCTTGATAGCAGTATACTCCAGAGTTGGTCATGTTCAATGAAATATACTCCTATATTTCATCTATATGTCATACCAGTGTCTCCACACTCTTTGGTTAAGAGGACAATCAATCCATATAATACACAATGACCTATACTTGATATAGCTATCATCTTAGTAATAGTATATCATTTGATCGCAAATAGGTTTAAGGATTTGACGTAGACATCACAGCAGACAGATGTATGAATTTAAGGAATCGGACCCAAAAGAGTATGAATTCAACTTGATTGTATCAATTTTGTAGAGTTCTGACACTGTCGAGCTAGAACGGCTATAACTTTATCATCCAATATCAAAATTTGATCCCATTTCGAAAACCTCTCTTCAGGCCCTATAGGCCTGACTACTTTGCTATTACTGAAGATTTTAGAGCCTAATTATATTGCTTGATAAGTCTATAGTAGTACACAAGTTTACTAGGATTCCTAGCTCAAATAGGAGTCTAGTTTTTTATTTTATTTTATTTTATTTTATTTTTAATTTCTTTTAGGATTACTTTTGTGACTTTGTTTAGGATTTTTTTTCTTTTTAATTAAGTAGTTTATAATATAAATAAGGCCCTTGGCCTTCATTATAGTCAGTAAATTTTAAGTTATTGAAATAAAATTTGAGAGAAGAAATTTTCCTCCTCTTTCTTTCATTTTCTTTTGTTTCATGTGTCTTTCATCCTTCTTTCCTAACGATCGCTGCGCTATAGGCTGCATTAGGACTCAACGATAATTTTTTTTTATTGATTTAAAATAGTCCTAAGAACTTCATGGCAACATAGAAATTCATTAGAAGATGTACATAATTTGCAATGAAAAATCCAAATAATATTTTATTAATAATTAATTCATATATATATATATATATATAAATAAGTTCAACCATCAATAGGTTGACGATTGACTTTGGGATGCAATTCTCAATAACTCCTACTTGGACTAAAGCCAATCAGTACAACATCGTATACCCATCTTCGACATGTGATCATCGAACTCCTTTACCATAAGGGCTTTAGTGAATGGGTCGGCTAGGTTCTTCTTTCCATCGATCTTCTGAAGCTTGACATCATCTCGATCCACGATCTTTTGGACAAGATAGTAGCAACGTAAAATATGCTTCATCCACTAATGTGCCTTTAGTTCTTTCACCTGAGCAATGGCTCCAGCGCTATTATAGTAGAGTAGGACTAGACCATCAAAGAAGGATCCCACTTCAAGCTCGGTGATGAATGTCCTCAGCCACATAACTTTCTTAGCAGCATCAGATGCCGTGATGTACTACCTCGCAAACTGAGTCAGCCATAGTATGCTATTTGAAACTTTTTCAGTAGACAGCTCCATCGTTAAGGATAAAAACATATCCCGACATACTTTTTTTATCATCATGATCAGATTGAAAACTAGAGTTTATAAATTCCATAAGTTTTAAATTTGACTCATCATAAATCACCCACTAATTCTTAGTATCTATCAAATACTTAAGGATGATTTTCAGAACCATCTAGTGATTATCTCCCGAATCAAACTGGTATCTGTTCACTATCCCTAGTGAGTATTCCATATCTGATCTCGTACACATCATGGCATATATAATAGAACCCACTACCGAGGTATATGGTATTCTACTTATACACTCTCTCTTAAGGTGTTGTCAGATAATCCCTTTTCAAGAGAAAAATTTTATGGCCTATCAGAAGATAGCCCTTCTTGAAATTCTTCATGCTGAATCATTTTAGCACAATGTCTATGTACATGGACTGGAACAATCCATGTAATCTCTTAAATCTAGGATGTAGGATGCCTCTCCCAAGTTTTTTATAAAAAACTATGATGACAGCCAAACCTTTTATTCCTCGTAATGTAGAAATGTCATTTTTTATTAAGAGAATATCATCCACATACAATACAAAAAATACTATCACGAAATCATTAGCCCACTTGTATATATAGGGTTCCTCTCCATTCTTAACGAAGCCATACGTTCTGATCGTTTTATCAAAATATATGTTCCAACTCCGAAATGCCTGCTTTAATTCATAAATAGATTTATGAAGCTTGTACACCTTAGACTCATCTATGGATGTGAACCCTTTCAGGATATATCATATATATCTCTTCGTCTAACTCTCCATTTAGAAAAGCTATCTTCACATCCATTTTTTAGATTTCATAATCTAGATGGGCTGCTATTACAAGTATGATCCAAATGGACTGGAGCATTACCATAGAAGAAAATATCTCATCATAGTCAATACCATAATATTAATGATATCTCTTGGCAACCGGACGGGCTTTATAGGTCTCTACCTTTCTGTCTGTGCCTCTTTTCCTTTTAAAGATCCACTTGTATCCTATGGGTTTTACCTTTTCAAGTGGATCAACTAATGTCCATACATCATTGATCTTTATGGATTTTATTTCAGATTTCATGGCTTTGAGCCACTTATCAAAGTTGGATCTTTGCATTGCATCCATATAGATGATCAAATCCTCATCATTCTCATCAAGCTCGACAGGATCACCATCTTGGACTAAAAATTTATTGTATCTGTCCGACTGACATGGCACTCTACCTGATTGTCTTAAGGATGCAGGTACATCAAGCTCTGAGTTTGATCTAATCAAATTTAGTTCAGGTTTAATTACTTGTATCAGTTCTTCTACCTGTCAAACATCCTCAACTTCAACCTTAGAGGCATTAGTTCCTTCACCAAGAAACTTTTTTTCTAAAAAGACTGTCTTAAAGTTGACGAACAGCTTTTGTTCATTAGCAATATAGAAATAATATCCTTTGGTTTCTTTTGGATATCCAATAAAAATACATCTATCAGACCTAGGTCCAAGCTTGTTTATTATTAAATATTTGACATAAGTTAGACATCTCCAAATCCTAAGATGTGAGAGTATTGACTTACATCCTATCCATATCTCATATAGTTTTTTAGCTATAGACTTACTTGAAATCCTATTAAGAACATAATATGCTGATTCGAGTGCATATCCCCAAAAGAAGATCAGCAAACTAGCAAAGTCCATCATGGATTGAACCATGTCTAATAGGATTTGATTTCTTCTTTCTCATACATCATTGTGTTGTGGTGTCTCGGGAGGAGTCCATTATGAAAGAATCCCATTCTCTCTTAGATATGTCAGAAACTCACTAGAGAGGTATTCACCCCCTCGGTTAGATTGAAGAATTTTAATACTTTTTCTTATTTATTTTTTTTACTTCATTATAAAATTATTTAAACATTTCAAACAACTCAGACTTATGTTTCATCAAGTAGATGTACTCATACCTAGATAGATCGTCAGTGATGAACTTAATAAAGTAGTGTATCTACCTCTAGCACTTGTGCTCATGGGTCCACATACATTAGTATGTACTAGACCTAGAAGCTCACTGACTCGTTCATCTTTTTCAATCAAAGGTGACTTAGTCATCTTTCCATAAGACTCATAGGTGGGCAATAATTCAAAATCATTAACTTTGAGGATTCTCTCTTTAGTCAACCTGTTCATCATATTTTTGTTAATATGACCTAACTTACGATGCCAAAGGTAGGCATCAGAGATATTATCTATCCTAGAATGTTTGTCGAATGAGTAGACTACATTAAGAGATTGTGATAGTACGTAAATCTCATTATTCAATTATCCATTCATCACAGTAATATCATTCAAAATGATATTACCATTTTTTTTCTTTATTGATATTTCATAACTATTTTTTGGCCAAAAGGCCTATAGAAATAATATTGAATAAAAAACTAGGACAAAAATAATAATCAATAAGGACTACAATATGAGAATTGAATACAAGCTTAATGATCCCTAAAGCTAAAACTAGAACTGATCTTCCATCTCCAACATTTAGGAATCTCTTGCTTTATTCGAATCTCCTACTAACCTATAAAGCTTGCTTTGAATTGACAGATATTAAACGAGCTTTCGATATCTACTACCTAGGTAATAGTATCACATATAGAAAAATTGCAAGATGTTATCATATAATTACCTTGCCCAGGAACAACTAGATTCTTCTTTGGCCTGTTTGGATCTAAGGAGGTAATGTACTAAGGATAGTTTCTCTTTTAGTGCCTTTCTTCTTACAGTTGAAGCATTCTGCCTTACTTTGGTCAGACTTGCACTTCTTAGTCTGATTGGGCACAGATGTCGCAGCATGTTGTTGCACCTTCTTACTTTTCTTCTTCTTGTTCTTCTTTTCTTTCTTAAAAGATCGCCTAAAAGAAGACCCTTCCATTACATTCACCGACTCCTTGTCGAGCTGGTGATCTTTTTCAAAGTTCTACAACAATCCCAACAAGCCATGGTAGTTGACTACAGGCTTTGTCATTCTATAATAAGGAATGAAAAATAGGATTTAAGCAAAGAGTTCAGTATGGCATCTTTCTAAGCTGTTCATGCAAGGATAATCCAAGCTTGCTTAGGCACTCAATCAACTCGATCATGTATAATATATAATTAGTGATTGATGCCTCATTCCTCATCTGGACATTGAAAATAGCAAATTGATCTTGTGCCTCTCAACGTCGTCAGAAGTGCCAAAGGATTCATTCAATATTTGAAGCATGTTCTCTGGCTGAGCATTCTCGAACCTACGACCGAACTTGTCATTCATTGCCATTAATATAATACAATGCACCATAATTTGATCATTGATTCACTTCTAATAAGTATCTCAGACCATGCCATGAGTGTTCGGAGTTGGTTCCTTAGGTATGGGATCTGTCAAAATGTATAGAATCTGCTCGTGCTTTGAGATGATCTTTAGTTTTTGATACCAGCTATCGAAATTAAGTCCCATCAATTTATCACTATCCAACAGTGATCGAAGCGATAAGGTGGTGGCCATAACTATATAAAAAAAAAATAAAGCCCAATTAGTATATGAATTAATAAGCCTAAAGACTTACACTTTAGTCTAAAGGTTCTCTCACTATTTTATATAAATTGATAGCTTCTTTCTCCAATTTGAAGAATTACCTTAATTTTTTTGTAGGTACTAGAATCCACACAGACGGACACAGGCCCGACTTTGGTCTGGTTCTTAACCAATTATTTTTTAAATATTTTTTAGTAATTTATTTTATCGCAAGTTTCTTTTCAGTAGACTTTGGCCTTCACTAAAAAGTTTGGTTAGGTCCAAACATTAACATGATTATGCTCAGTGTATCTGACCAACGAATGATTAAGCCCAACTTTGATCGGCTAACTTGACCATCCATTAAAGAGACACAGCCAAGTTATTATATTATGAATGATAATTCCAATAGCCAATAAGCACCAGGCCTTTGGGCCTCTAATAATTATCAGACTAATGGACTCATTATCACTTAACTTAATAGAAGGCTATGATCTAGTTATCATTGTAATTATTTTATTTTAAGGATCTAATAATTTAGAGAATTTGATTAACTTATTTCAAGAGAAGAGAAAATGAATGACCAGCAAATCATGATCCTCCCATTGACTTCACTAAGTTAGGTCAAAGAAGACCAGAAATGAGCCAGTCCAAGGGGACCTAAATCAGTCGCACTAAATTATTTTAGTGATATGGGTCGGCTTGAATCACCAAGTGACCTAATCAAAATCTAATCCACCAAGTTGGCTAAGTAAGTACAGTGAAAGGGATATGTCATTAACTCGTCATAGATCGAATCTATGTGAATAGCTCCTAATTAAAAATCATTAGTCAAGACTATCAAACTCACCTGAGACACCAACACTTAATAAGTTTCAATTTGATCAATCTAATAATTTGAGCTCAACCACTAAGCTATAATCAAGTCCATTTGGTTCCATTAAAGACATGAATTTGACCAACTATAACTATTGAAATTGATCTAGAGTGTCCTTGACCTAATCTAAATTAATATTTTATTAGATTTGATCAACTACTCTTGTTAAGTCCATTCTTTAATTCTAACCTTAGGTCTAACCTAATTAATGGACCTAATTCATAACCCATTGATCTATGTGTTATGCAATTGTCTTAGGATCTTCAATTCATAATTCTAGATCCTAACAAATAACTTTTAATTCTTAATTAAGTATAAGACTGACATGGGTTCGGGTTTGGTACCTTAAAACTAATTTTTATACAAAAATCAATTTTAAACATAAAATAAAAAAATAAATCATAAATTAATTTAGATCTCATCTAACATATTTTTTATTTGAGTTTTTAGATTAGCACGTACTAGGACAATATTTTCATTATAAGAGATAAATCTTACAGCAGGACAACCTTATAAGTAGTATGTGCGATTATGGATTTTATTAATTTTAGATTTTATCAAAGGATAAAAGCCATTTTGAAGGCCTCCAATTTTTAAATATGAGGTTAACCATATCAGAAATAGGAGGAGGACCTCATACTGATGTAGATGAAGACCCTTACGAGAGATATGAAGGCCTTCAATTTTTAAATAGGAGGTTAACCTTATTAAAAATAGGAGGAGGACCTCATCCTAACGTGGATGAAGATCTTCAGTTCTTAAATAAAAGATTAACCATATCAAGAATAGGAGGAGGACCTCATCCTAATATGGGTGAAGAGCCTTATGAGGGATATGAAGGTATTTGGTTCTTAAACAGAAGGTTAACCACATCAAGAACAAGAGGAGGACCTCATCCTGACGTGGGTGAAGATCCTTAAAAAGAACGTGAAGACTCCTAATCCTTGAGCGGGAGGATGAATCTATTCCTAAGCTAGCCTAGAAAATCCCTATTTATAAATAGGGGGGATAGGTCTCCAAAACATCAAACAAAAGTTATTATTTCAGAATAGTACCAATGTCAGGCATAACTAGAAGACAAAGAGACTAACAAGCCTCAAGCTAAGATAGAATGCGAAAGAACAATTAAAAGAAAGGCAATTTCGTTAAATTAAAGTCTATTACATCAGTCCTTGAGACTAATTACAAGAGAAAGAAAAAAGAAAAAGAAAAAGAAAACCAAAGTCCTATTCGGACTTCGAACTACCCGCCCTAACCATTACAAGAGAGTGCTTTAACTCATTTATTCTACCATTGAGCTCTCTCCTTGCCTCTAAACTCTCATCAAGTAGCTTTCGATCTCTTCTAGCGTCCTTCTCAGCCTTCCTTAGTCTTTTTTATAAAATGGCGGACTCGGCTTCAGCATCTTTTATAGCATTCTCTTGTTGAGTTGCTTGAATTCTCAACTGAAGAAGCTTGGACTTGTTCTTCTCATATACCTCAAAAAGGCTTTCAAGGGAACTCTTCAGGGAAGCAACTTTGACTAAATCTCAACTTGGACTGGCTTAGGCTATATCTGCTAACTGCTTTTGAAATCGAGTCACTTTACCATTGGCCGCTCGAAGCTTCCGCTTGAGCTCGGCAATCTAGTCACACCAGCCAAGTCTGTAAGTATCATACGCCTCCTCAACTGTATGCAACTATTTTTGAAGGTTGAAGAATTTCTTTGACCAATCCCAGCCATATTCTCCTTGACTTTGAGCCCAGGCTGAGCCCCTATCCAACTATTGAATCTTCGTTCGTCTCCCGAAGCTCGATCTCAAGAGAGCAGATCTTTGTTGTCAAAGCCCAGGACTTCTCGCTGGCTCATTTGGATGCTCACTCAAGCTCTTCAGTTAAGTGATATTTTTTGGCAATGTACTCCTTGAAGGTCTATTTAAAAGCCACGTGGAGATGATTAATTTTGGCCAAAGCAATGGCATAGTTGTTTTTTTATTTTAGAAGTTTGTCTTCTACTTGTTTCAACTTCTTGTTGGTGTGCTTAGCTTTCTTCTTCAAATCTTTGATAATGGTTTTCAGGAGGATGGCTTGAGGTTGTGGTGTAGCCTCGGCCCATGACTATGTTCCATGGTAGTGTTTGCAAGTTGAATTTTGAATTATGGGCACATCACAATACATAGAGGTATGAAAAGAAGAAATTTAATTTTATTTAACTAGAAAATTTAAGTACATGAAATGTAGAAGCAGAAAACAAAAAAAAAAATAACAGAGGTCTTTGACCTCTGAGGTGGGGCAACAGAAGAGCTCGCCGCAGCCTCAGCAGGCATAGGGGTAGGCTTAGTAGGTTCAGCAGCAATAGGCTGACTAGGAGGAAGGTTGGCCCTAGCCATAGAAGGCTCCACCTCATCGTCTAGAAGAGTCCTCCAATAGAAAGCCGAAGTCCAACTAAAAAAACTTCTTGACAACCTTTTTCTGACATAGGTCGAACCCTTTGCCAAAAGCTTCCTAAGCGAATGCCACTTTGATGCCCTCTAATTCTTTTGAAGATTTAAAAGACGAAATGGCCCGCTCCTCAACTTTAGCTGTCCGCTTTCTTTCCTCGACAACTTCGGTCTCGGCCTTCTTCTTCTTTTCTTCTTCTAGTGCCAACACAGCCTTCACCCTCACTAATGCCCGTTCTTCTTTCTGGAATGCTTCTTGGAGGTGCCCGACCTCAGCAAGATAAACCTCCTTCTGATGCTCCACCTCGGCCTTGTACTCTTGGGTTGCCTCTATGACCTTCGAAGTCTCAGCCTTCTGGAGGTTGATTGCCTCCATGTTGGTGAAGAGGTGATGCCCCAGCCGCAAATAACCAAATACAAGTCATTACTGGAGAATGTGCATATATTCAGCCAAGTACGAAAAAGAAGCAGCTACCTCGATGAAGGCTGCAAAGGAGTCCTTCTTTTTCTCCTCATCGTTCACCTGGAGAATCCTCTTAATAATATCCAGGATAACGCAACCTTCCATAAGGGGCTGGATAATCTCCCAATCATCAAGAGAACCTTGGACTGCATCGGCACTGTTGCTACCAAACTTGCCAGAACTTTTTTGAATCTTCTTAGCAACAGTCTTCTTCCTCCTTTTTTCAACCACCTTCTTCTTCTCAGAGGTGTGGGAGCTGTGGTCTCAGTGAGCGAGGTAGAGATTGGTGAGGGCACTTCAACATCCAGGGCAGGGGCTACCTGGTCTGTGGTAGCCAAGCTCGGATCTCCGATCTTTGCTCATTTGGATGTCCCCTCCGAAGTACCCCCTTTCTTTTCTAGGCCCAAAATCCCTTGGACAGCAGCTTTAATTCCTCGTGAGTCATCTCTGCAAGAGCGAACAAGCCAAAGTTAGGAGGAAAGATCAAGGAGCAGAAAAGAAAGCGTAAGTTTTATACCTTCAGGATTGAATGGGCTTAGACTAAGGTTGTATAAAGTTCGGTCATCTACCAAATTGGATAGTAAAGGAGATTTATAGTTTCTGAGAATGTTGGTAGAGTCAAGGTCCTCTCACTTTACCCCAAGAGTCCTACAGACTGAGTCCCTTAATTGTCCCCAATGGGGAAGCCCCAGCTCTATCAAAGGATAAAATAGAAAAAAGAATCTACCCTTCTAGTTGTGAATGGAAGAGGGGACACCTTTAAGCAATCCATTCTTGTCGAACTAGGAGGAGATATATTACCAGTCCTTGGCGGAAGAGTGATGCTTAAAGGTAAAAAATGTTCAAAATAGAAAAATTATAGGTTGGACCTCAGCCAGGAAATAGAGTGCTAAGAATCCTACAATGAAACGAAAGAAATCTGGCAATACTGAAGCAAAAAAAATATTTAAAAAATAAAAAAGTTCAATAACAAAAGGAGTGGGGAGTCTCAGTCCGACATGGAGAGCCTCCATGTACAAATAGAAATGACCTAAAGGAGGGGCACAAGTTCGATCACTTGATTCAGAAAGTTCCAGCTTGTACTCGAGAAGGATCCCGTACTGAACTTGGATTAAAGAGAGATCTTCGACTGAAAGGGTGCAAGGGATAGTTTCAAGGATGAAGACCAGATGGGCTATGTCTCTAACCTCGATTTCATTCCTATGGCCAAGGTTAGAAGAGCTCGGACTAGATGAACTCCTAGAACTAGTGGACCAAGAGGCTTCAGAGGCAATTTTGAATTAAGCAAAATCAAGAAAAACTCATAAAAAATTAGAAGAAATGGTAGAGAAACTTAAAGAATGGAGGAAGAATGACAAAGCCCCCAAAAAACCCCTGAAGATAGGAAAATAAAAGAAAAACAAGAAAATGCAAAAGAAGAATTAGAATACTAACCTAAATCGGATGGAGAACTCAAAGATGAAATTGGAATGACAGAGGAAGATTGAAAATGAGTGGCAGAGATCAAGGAACGCGCGGAACAGGGCTCTTAGGGTCGAAAAGGCAAGAGTGAAGAAGAACAAGAATAAGGAAGGAGAAGGAGAAGGTGCTTAAATAGTCGGAAGAAAAATCCAAGATAGTTATAATTGTAGATCACCTGCACAAAATCTCCGTTCTCCATATATCATCCCCGTTATTGCAGTGGTAGGTGTCTGACAAAATCATTATGGCATTATACAATTAAGCTCCATGATGGGAGAAATTTCAAAAGCTGAGGTCATTTCAGGTCATTCAGCAGTAAAGAGGCTTCTACGATAATTTGAATGGTCCAAAATTTTTCATCTCCTGAAGGCGGGAAGCCAAGAAGAACTTTGGCAATCGTAGATTTTGGTAGTTTCTTCGTATGAACTTCAAACTCGAAAGTAGAAAGACAAGTATTGGAGGTAAAATAGCTCCCACCGAAGTCCAACTGGAAGTTCAACCTTGATACAGCATCATCTGGGATTGTGATTATCAGATCCAAGCTTCACTCAAATCGGCCCCCTACTCCAAACTAGTTCCTGAAGATCGGCCTCCTAATATGGTTCAAATCAGAGCTTCGATCAAGGGTAGTTTATCCTGAAGACCATGATTGCTCTTGTCAATGTCTAATTTCATGTAGCAGTCGAACTCCCTTATCCTACTGAGATTACATTATGGACTTCGATTGGATGAACTTGAATAGTGAAAGGAGTTCTCCACTCGATTGGTTCTGACCTCCAACCTAAAATAAGCAGCAGTCGCCTTGTAAATATTGAACTACAGCATCGTCTGACGTTAACTAACGATCAACCCTAGGTGCCAGTCGAACTTCTCTACTTCACCCTGTGGATAGTAGATCTTGCTTATTCTACACCAAGGACCTCAGCCAGATGAACTTGAATTAATAAAAGGACATCGTCACCTACTTGAGTCCGATCTTCTACTTGGTATTGGCCGAATTTCTCTAAGAGGGCTTGGTCGCAGTCTTGATTGAGAAACCCATCATCCCTTCTTGACCACCAGCCCTCCAAACTAAAGTATTCACACACTCATCCGACCGATCTTGAAGGTGGTCAAGCTTCTGAAAGCTATCAAGATAGCTTTATTGAGGTTCAAGCTCAATACCTAATCCACGAGCCCATTATCTATAACTTAGAAGCCAACCTTCAAGTTTGGTTAGCTCAACCTCAAATTCCAAATCTCAGCATGAACACTACGCTACCATGCTCAAAAATCTCAAATCCTTCATCCAAACTTCAGTAAATAGGATTCAACCATCAGCGAATCATGATAAATGATAGCCCAGTCTTCATAACAAACTCCGAATGGTTTGAATGGTCTTCTGATATTCTGTTATGGCTATCACTATCTTTCTGTTATAAGCTTCGTCTATAAAAGGAACCCTTCAGATACGTCTTTCTCTCTAAACTCTCTTCTCCATTTTAATCTCCTGTGTACTCCATTTTTGTTGATTAGAAAACTAATTTGACCATCGAAGGGTCTACATCGAAGCCATCCACCTTCGGCCTAGACTTTGCCTTGTATGTCTCCCTGGTGAGATCATCACCTCCACCTCCAGCAAACTTCGATGGCCATTCATTTTCTACACTAATAGTATATCCATAATATGTCTCAACCTAATTAGTCTAATGACTCCTCACAAGGAATATCCTGACCATGATTTTGCTAAATTGAAATACAATGTAACACATCTTCTAAAATCAAGAGTGGTCAATTCCATCTTATCCACAAGTACTTGATCGTGCCTAAAAATCTTTCATCATTGAATTAAAAATTCAGATAGTTCGGCACCAAAGCATAGTAAGTTGCTTACAAGTCACCATGATGATCTCAAGTCAGATGGGCACTTATACCCATATCCCTTCAAAGTAAGTCTTGACAATAGAATGCTTTGGAGTTAGTCATATTTAGTGAAATATACTCCTATATTTTATCTGTATGTCATACTAGTATCCCACACTCCTTGATTAAGAGGATAATTAATTTAGATAATATATAATGATATATACTTGATATAACTATCGTCTTAGTAATAGCATATCATTTGATCACGAACAGATTTAAGGACTAAATGATAAATTCTTCTTTATTAATTTAAAATAGTCCTAAGAACTTCATTACAATATAGAAGTTCGTTAGAAGATTTACATAATTTGCAATGAAAAATTTAAATTATATTTTATTAATAATTAATTCACATACATATACATAAATAAGCTCAACCGTCAATAGACTGATGATTTTCTTTAAGCCACAATTTTCAATAATTTATGGATTCAATGCAAAAATTATTACGGATTAAATTATAAAAAAATAGGTAAAAAATGAATATTTATGAATAGTCTGGATATCATTTGAAAATGAGCAGTTCAAATAGCATCGAACTATTGATTGATTCAGGGACTTAGGATCCTATGGGTGAAGATATAGTCTCTATAGGCCCCATTGAATTTTATTTAGAGGGAAAATCCTATACAGATCATATCGATTCTTATCAAAGAAAGATAGGTTAAATCGAAGCTATTTAAACAAGCATAGGTCAATCAAATGGTATCCCATGGCAATTGGAGTTATGAATTTTAAGTTTATAGGAAGTATAGGATCTATAGTAGGTGAGAAAATCATCCATTTGATCGAGCATGCTACTAATCAATCTCTACCTATCATTATTGGGTGTGCTTCTGGAGGAGCATGCATTCAAGAAGAAAATTTGAGTTTGATGCAAATAGCTAAAATATCTTCTACTTCACATAATTATCAATCAAATAAAAAATTGTTCTATGTATCAATCCTTATATCTCCTACAATCGGTGTAGTAACAACCAATTTTGGCATATTGGGAAATATCATTGTTGCTTAACCTCATGCCTACATTGCATTTATGGGCAAAAGAGTAATTGAATAAACATTGAATAAGATAGTACTTGATGGTTCACAAGCAATGGAGCATTTATTCCATAAAGGCTTATTTGATCCAATTGTACCACATAATCCTTTAAAAGATATTTTGAGTGAGTTATTTTAGCTCCATGATTTCTTTCTTGAATCAAAATTTAAAAATTAATAAAGTATAGTACTAAATTTAGTTATTTATAGTGAACAAGTATTTAGTTCATTGTAATTTAAAAAAATAAAAATAAAAAGAATGGTATTTTCTTTGATGAAATAAGTTCTACTTGTAATAAGAGTTAGAAGTTTCGGATAATTATTTTTAAGTTTTTCCACTAGATCTATTTTTTTATCCTATCTTTATTCATGATTAGTAATCACGAACATTCTATCAACAGGATAAAAAAGTAAATTTCTCCCTCCAATGAATTAGAATTAGAAAAATTTATAATATATATATAAATATATCTTGCCTTCTTATGTATTAATATAGATAATTTTAAAAACATCAAAATCAAAATAAAAAAGAAATAATATTTTTTATTAAATTTAATAAATTATTGATAAATAATTAGAATATAATTATTATATAATCTAAATATAATTATTAAATAATATTTTTATATATAATAATTAATACTATAAATATAATAAAATAATATTATAAATATAATATATTTTATGATATATACTTAGGATAGATATACTTATTATATCATAAGATATCTTTTTCTTTCTAATAGATGGAAATATTTAATCGAGGTACCCATTCTATGATAGATCTCAACTTATCCTCTATTTTTTGTGCCTTTAGTGGGCTGGTATTTCTAGCAATTGCAATGGCTTCTTTATCTCTTCATGTCTGAAGAAATAAGATTGTTTAAATCCAATGGGACCAAATCTCATTAATTTATTTCAACACCATATCGTAATACATGTATTTATTTAGTGTAATATGTTACGATATGTGACTCTTTATGAGCATAAATGAAAGAACTATTATGCATTTATGTAGATACATGATATTGGCATAAATATATGTATATGCAGGTATAGCTGGTTTAATTAAAAATGGAACAATGAATATTTTATTCAAATAGAAACTCAATGTATCTAACAAATTACTTCTAATAGTTTACATTAGAATAGTGGTAGTTAATGAAAGTTACTTTGGGATCAAGAAAATAAAATTCATTTGGGTAACTTAGTTCCAATCAAATGCAACTGGTGTTAAATGTGTGCCCTAGAAGCCAGATTAGCCAACACTTGTAAAATACTTTATAAGAGCATTTTCATAATTTTAACTTATAATTAATAAATTAATTAATTATTCTATCACATTGGGTATTAAAGTATCTGTGATACATTCTTTGAGTTAATGGGTATGATAACACATATTCTTAAGAATTGAGAATTTAAGGCATGTGTTATCATAATTAACTCATAAACTGCTCTCGATCGTAGGATCATCACGAGGATGGTTATCGATTCAGAAGATCGATGTATGATCGCTTTTCTAGAATAGATAAGTTTTAAGTCCATGGTATGGAGTCACTGAAGTGAGAGTACAGGTACTCATTGAGAATGAGGGCACTGAGAGTGACCACCTTGAGCAATTATAAGGTAGTTTACCTTCTCATCGATGACTAGCTTGATGCTGTAGCATGTGTCTGATTTTTTGATCTGAGATGCATCAATAATTCACCTTGAGGGTGTTATAGTTTATCTATACTATAACTCGGTCTCCTAGCAATTCAGAATCCTGAGGTATATATTGGCTATAGCATGTTCATTGTAGAAACTGGATCACACAAAGATGGAATCTATCAACCTCGGTAGAAAAGTGGTCCTATGATGATCATGAGATCGAATCCTAAAATTCATGGCCATGGTAGTATAAAATAATAATAAAAAATTTCTATTAGTATTTCACATTGGACTCGAATCGAATGATTCATTCATATGATGGGTATTGGATTTGACAAGTTCACCTTAACCCTAATCCTATCGGGGCTCATGATAGAAGAACCCAATCACACAAGTAGCTGCACTGAGGCGTTCGCTATTCAATTCTGATGGGTTGCCACCATATACTACTAGGTGTCACTGGTGGATTTTGGAAATAATTAGAATGATCTTGATGATCAATCATTCTAATTGGATGAATTATAAAAGTTCAGATCCATCGAAAGATATTTTGAAGATGTCGATGATAGAGATCGCGATATATTCCATTATCATATGAAACTGAACTTAACTGGATCACACAAATAAGAATTTAGATCTGGATATCATCAATTGAGCTAACTCAGTTTGATTGATTTGGATTAGATCCGATTAGGTTCAAGAAAATTATGCTAACACATGATTGAGCCTAACATTCTCCTTCTGTAGTCTCTCTAGTTTATCTCGACTAAGCCAAACTAGATTTGGCTCACCTGGGAGCCTTGTATGGACTTATCCTAATTTCATTGGATGGGACTTGAAAAGGGCTTGTCTTAAATCCATACAATAGATATAAGGACAAAGGTCAAAGGTTGACCCGTTTGCAAGAAAGAAGGGAGAGGGAGCGTGCACCCTTGGAGAATTTTTAGGGGTGCATGCCCCAGATGGATCCATAAGGAAGGGAGAGGGTGCATGTCCCCCTAAGCATGCGCCCCATATGGATAAGAGGAGAGTCCCTTACAAAATTAGATTTGACTGGGTTAAAGAGGTTTGAATTTGATTCGAACTCTTGAAGATAAGAGTTTCTTGCGCCAAAGCCTCTAATCCAAAGTTATTCCATGTCATATTTCTAAGTTTTGTGTGACAAAATTCTGATTAAATATGGTGTGGAGTGTGGAGATCAATGAAGAGTCCTTCTGCATATTGGCTTTGACCTGTTCAAAGTCATATGCGAAGGGACTCTTGAGTTGGTTTATTTACAGGGCCCGGTGCAAACTATTTATGCATCATAATTTTTCAATGGAGAAGTCCTGCCACTTTCTTCATCTCCACGCCACCTATCTTGCTCCTCTCCATCTTCTCCATGCCAAAATAGCCATCAAGAGTTGGTGAAGTGCCGCTGCAAAGACGTCAAAGAGATCCAGTCCGTGAGATGAATACGTTGTTGCCAGAGATTGGATTGAAGATGCACCAAGAAGATATCAGATTTGATCTTTGAATATTAAATCTAAAAGGAGAAGACTTTCAGATCTGACCCAAGTAGACTATGGTAGAGGCCGGGCACATGCGCAGCTAGATCCAGAACATCGGGTGTTGACAAATCACAACGAGTAAACAATTTACATGATCAGATGATAATTATTATCACTATTTTTATTTTTATTTTTATTTTTATTTTTAGATAAATCTAATCATATCTGAGAACTCTCAAATCTAATCAGATCATAGAAAAAGTTTTAAAATATTTTGTTGCAAATCTAATCCGATCAGATCGATCTTACAGCGGGAAAAATTAGCTTTTTCCTTCAAATGGTATTAGAGCTGTGTTCGTAGTTTCATATCATGATTATATTTGATCTAAAATTTTATTTTATGATTTGATTATTTAATTTTTAGATGTTACATAAGATGTAATCAATTCTAAAATTAAATTTTTATATTTTAAATTAATATATATTTGATATATACAATGCATGTTATAGTCTAAATCTGTAGTTCTATATCATGATAGTTTCAAATATGTTTTAGATTAGATCTAATTTAATTTTTTTTATAAATTGATAATTTAAGTTTCAAATGTTATATTAGATGTAATCAAGTTTGAGACATAAGATCTAGTTTAAATTTTTGATATATATGATATAGGCAACCGTCTAGACTAGATTTGTAGTTCTTGGTCATGATTATGTATATTTGAAGTTTTATGAAATATTTATTTAATTTTTTGAAAAATTATATGTGATATAATTAGATTTGAAAGCATGACATAGATGTTTAAATTGATACATAAGATGTATACAAAGCATGCATAGTTTAATTCTTTAATCATATATGAGATATATATGTTAGATTAAACTATTTTGTAGCATAGTCTTCATATTTCTGATTAAGACATTATATTTTTGATTGAGACATTCTCCTTGGCCATCCGATCATAAGAGTAAGAAGGATTTAAAGGTCCTCTCTTTCCATTCGATGGGGTGCTCTTATGGTGCGTAGGGATACTACATGTTTAATCTTAATCAGAAATCATTATTTTTCTGCAAAACTCTAGATCTTGAAACCCCTAGGATCTTTGATGCATGTTTTATTTATGAACCTTGGACTTAATTAAGAATTAAGTTTATGAAATTAATTAGGTCTAAAAATTATAAATTTTAGATCTAAAACATCTTCATAAAACATGGGTTTAGGTGTGGATAGCTCAATTAGGTCAAGCGATTGATCAAACCGAATCAAGAGTTAGTTAGGTGGGATCAAGAGTGCTTAGATTTTACTAGCCCAATAGGATTAAGTCTAGGCCAAGGTCGACTCACAATCACATATGGTCAATCAAGTTAAGACCTAATTTGGCTCCACGGTTTGAGCCTGGATTGTAAACTAACTCGATCAGTTCTAGTCAGATGAATCAGTGTCTAAGATAAGTTTGGCGGATATGATCGGTGGTTTTTAATTGAAAGCTATTCAATCTAAATATGTTCACGATGAGTTAATGGTATATTCCTTCCACTGACCTTACTTATCTGGTCGATTGGATCGATCTAGTTTGGTTTGAGGTGGCTTACGATTCGAGCTAACCCATGCCACTAGGTTAGTCATAATTGTTATGACTAAGTCAGTTGTATCTAAGAAATCTAAATTAAATCTTCTTAAAAAAATATTAAGTCATAAGTCTTCCACCATTGTAGATATGCGGGCCCTTTCTGGGTTTGATTGTTCTCTGTTGCTTACTATGGTTCAGTTACACCAGGAAGACACAATCATATCTATTAGGCATTGGATGCTACGGGTTCGAGGATGGGTTGGGCTCAATATTTTGAATATGGTAAGGGATCCAATTAGGAATCCAATTCATACAAATGGTAAGTCTAACCTAACTAAGGAGTGGAGCAATATTTCAGACACAGTGAACTTTATGAATTAGAGACCAAGTTTAGGTGCACCATATTTAGAGAAACATTAGATAAGAGTTGTCTACTCATCGATCGATCCATCACCAATAATTATTAGGTGAAGTGGTGAACCAGTCAGTACAATCGCACCACTTACTAGAAATTAATGATCGGAGACTTTTGCATCTCTGCCTAGGAAGTATAGGAATTTGAGAAAATAGTAGAAGCCTAATTTATGTAAAAATAAAATCTCTAAATAAATTGATTGAGTCAAATTACAAGTCTAATTAGAAACTTTGACTCTCTATAGAAAAATATCTACGTCTAAACTCCAAGCCCAAATCTTAGATATCCACAAACTGATCGGACCAAATTACAAGGATTGGCTGAGAAACTTTAAAATTATTTTGAGTTCAAAAAAGCTAACCTATGTATTAGACTAGGACTCCCCCACTTTACCAGCATGTCTGACCATGGATCAGAGAGCATCTCATAAAAAGTGGTCAAATGATGATAACAAGGTTAGGTGATACATGTTGAGCTCAATGTCTGATGAGTTATAGTGCCAACATGGAGATATTAAGACTGCATGCCAAATATTAGCTCACCTATAAGAGTTGTTTGGTGAATAGAGCAGCGCAGCGCGTTATCAAGTTTCAAGAAGACTCTTTAAGGTGCAGATGCATGATGGGCAGTCAGTCAAAAATCATTGTCTAACGATGATCAAGAACCTAGAAGAGCTTGAAAAGCTTGGTGTCTTGAAGGACAAGGATCTACATATTGATATGATCTTGCAGTCCTTGAGTGATTCATATGGATAGTTCATCATGAACTTTCATATGAATAAGCTCCAGTGCACCTTGTTCGAGTTAATGAATAGCTAGTTATTGCTAACAGACTTTGAAGGGTTCAAAAGGCTCATTCTTGCTATGGAGAGGATTTCTTCTAAGAGAAAGTCTTTTGGAAAAAAGAAGTCTGCAAAGAGGCAAAAATAGAAGAAAAAAAGAAGGACAAACCAAAGAAGAAGACCATGGAGAAGGAAAAGTATTTTTACTGTAACTTCGATGGTCATTAGAAGCGAAACTGTCCTACATACTTGGCCAGCCTAAAGAACAAGAAGGAAGGAGGATCAAAATGATCTAGGGATAGTATCAACGAAAGGTATCTATGGCACTTTAGGCTAGGTCATATAGCTCAAGATATGATTAACAAATTAGAGAAATCCTGACTAATGGGTCCGTTGGCTTTCGAGTCATATCCGATTTGTGAATTATGCCTTCAAGGCAAAATAACCAAGCTTTCTTTCATAGGATATGGGGAAAGGACCACAGACCTACTTGCCCTGGTACATATAGATGTATGTGGCCCATTCGATGTGCCAACTAGAGGCAATTATATCTACTTTATTATCTTTACCAATAATCTATCTCGGTATGGGTATGTGTACCTGATGCGACACAAATCTAAAGCTTTGAAAAGTTTAAGAAATTTAGATATGAAGTAAAAAAGCAAACCGAAAAGTCCATTAAGATTCTTTGATCAGATCAAGGAGGCAAATATCTTAGCTACAAATTTTTAGACTATCTCAAGGATAATGGCATAGTCTCACAATGGACTCCACCTAAAATGTCTCAACTCAACGAAATTTCAAAACAAAGGAACTGGATCCCATCGGATATGGTCCGATCCATGATGATCTTCATGGATCTTCTTGAGTTTTTTTAGGGACATAGTTTAATGATAGCTATCTAATTACTGAATATGGTTCCCTCTAAAATCATATGAGATATGGTATGTTAAAAAATCAAGTTTGAGTTATCTCAAAATTTGGAATTATCTGGCCCATGTCAAGAGACAGCAGGCAGACAAGTTAGAGTCTAGATCATTTAGAGCTCGATTTGTTGGATATCCTAAAGAGTCATTAGAATATTATTTCTATTTTCTAGAAGATTATAATGTGATTATGAGTCGATATGCTATTTTTCTTGAAAAATAGTTTATTCAAGATGGTGGCATCGGAAGATAGATTAGGCTCGAAGAGAAGGTCTCTAAAAAGCAATGAGCTAATGATCCTATGGAACTTAGTCAGTCTCAATCAGTCCAAATACAACCTCCTGCATCTCATAGATCAAGTAGGATTTTCTATCCTCCTGAGAGGTACTTAGATACCATTTCAGAGGATGTAGAAGAAATGTTCCTCATAAAAAATAGAGTTTATGGTGATGATCCCAAAACTTATAATGAGACGATATCTGATATCGACTCCAGGAAATGGTTAGAAGTAATAAAATCAAAGATTGATTCAATGCGCTCAAACTAAGTCTGAATCTTGGTAGATCCACCTGAAGGTTTAGTATCTATTGGATGTAAATGGATCTTCAAGAGAAAATAGGTGCAGATGAAATGTGGAGATATTCAAAGCTAGGCTAGTAATGAAAGGATATAGTCAGTGCAAAGGCATTGACTATCAGGATACCTTCTCGCCAGCAATCATACTAAAATTTATCTGCATAATTGCTTACTGTTGTAGCCTATTTTGATTTTGAAATTTGGTAAATGGACATGAAAACGAAATTCTTAAATGAATATCTTGAGAAAAAAAACCTATATGGAACAGTCACTTGGTTTCACATCCAGTGATGATGATTATAAGGTCTGCAAGCTGTAAAGATTCATTTATGGACTAAAGCAGGCATCTCAAAGTTGGAATGATCATTTCAATGATGTAATTAAATTATTTGATTTCATCGATAACGAGGAGGAGTCCTGTGTGTTCAAATTGATCAGTAGGAGCACTATTATCTTTCTCATACTGTACGTGGATAACATCCTTCTGATCGGGAATAATATTCTCATATTGACCTCGATCCAAGTATGGTTATCTAAGGAGTTTTCTATGAAAGATCTAAAAGAAGTATTCCTCATTTTGGGAATTAAGGTCTATAGGGATAGATCGATGAGGATGACCAATGAGGATGCTGGGTCTCTCATAGAATATAGACATAGAGGGGGTGCTGAAGAGATTCGGCATGGAGAACTCCAGATTCAGAAGTTTACAGACTCAAATTTTATGTATGACACAGATAATCGAAAGTCGACATTTGAAAGTTTGTTTATGTGCAATGATGGTGCTGTAAGTTGGAAGAGTTTCAAGCAGACAGTGATAGTGTTGGCACACCAACTGGCATCACCTCTTCCTAATACCAATTGATGTTTCATGATATCATTCGAACGCCAATCATCCTTGACATCACAAGCACCGATACCATGTTGCAGAAGCCCCTGATCTTTAGCATGGATCTGAAGGAACCTATGATATTCTCTATGGGCAACAAACCATCGATCCTTTATCTGGATCTGTGATGGGGCACCTCCCTCCTTGGACTTGAGGGAGATGCCCCCTTCTCTAAGGCTTCTTCAAGAACCCTAGGACGGCAATTCTAGAGAGAAGAGAAGAAGAGAGTTGAGGAAGAAAAGGTCTGTATTGATTTCAACCCTTAAAAACCCAAATACAACCTATGTATTTATACATAGCCATTAGGCCCAACCAAAAACTCCCCTGGCTAACCCAAAACATGAAAGCACTCTCCGAGCCTATGTACATCCATGTCTCCCATGCTCTCATCATTTGAATCTAGATCCGATCCATTCATGAATTAGCCACCTTAAGACCTCTCAAACTAGGCCTTAAGACCCCTAGGATCATCCCAGACCCTAGCCCAAAATAGACCCTCGCGTAACTCTGTCCGTGCACTAAGCCAGCTCAGTCTCAGCACTAAGCCAGCTAAGTTCCACTGGGTCAGCTCAGTCTAAAATCGAGCCGGCCCAATCTTGTGTTATGCCAGCAGTCTCGAATGCGTAGCTCTCTATTTTGTCTGTGCACTGAGACTTAGCTGACCTAGTTTTGGACTGAGCTGGCTAACCTGCAGAAAATCTTCTTTCTGCAGTCTTGATTCTTCGACTTTCGTTCTTTGTTTCACCTTGTGTCCCAGGTCATCGAAGCACCAACCAAGCCCCTAGAATTTCTGGAGCCAATCCCCTGACTCCTTTCGTGGCCTCCCAAGCCTTGGGAGCACCATAAATTCTCACAATCTCTATCTTGGTGCCCCAAGCCTTGGCAAATTTCTCGATAATGCTCTCTTGCATGATCCCACTATCCTTACGCACTCGACAGTACCTGTGCAAACATCACCTCCGTCAATCCTCTTCAACTATTGTGCACCTTTAAGGCCTTTGGAATGATCGCCTCCATCACTAAAGATCTGTGCTTGCTTCTTGGCACCACCTTGAAATTGTAGGATCCCTTCTGCTTAGCAGCTGTATCACTTTCTTTGGACTTTTCTAGAGAACCTACAGCATTCCTGCACTAGCACATGCTGTACCATTTGATACGATCTCCTCAGAGCTACGCCTGTCCATCTGTACGTGCTGCTCCATCTGGAACTGTGCATCACCGACACTCTGAACTCATGCCAAATTTACTCTCCACTTATGAAGCTACCACTATGGAGCTCCACCTATATCCGAAGTCCACCTGATGCCATAGAAGTTGACTCTATCATCAAGTCTCTCGAGGCCAACCACTCAATGCTGCACTACTGAAACTGTTGCTGCATCTCGAACATTGTCGTTGCCCTTTTGAACCCTCCGTGCTTCACGATCCTCTTCAAATCTATCTCGAATACCTCTACAACCACAGGCATCTCCAAAACTCAAGAGCTCATCCAACTCTCTTCTGAAACCAGCGACTGAACCCTAAAAAATTTCATCCTAGTCCTTCTCTTCTGCCCCTACACCAGCCATCGCTTCAGTTGCACTCGGAGAACCATCCTCCATCTGAACCACGACTCTTCTTGATGCTCCTATAGAAGAAATCTGATCTATGATACTCTCGACTATCTGAGATGCCTCTGGCGCTTCCTAAGATCCCCTGGCTCTCCCTGAGATCCCCTAGCTCTCCCTGAGACCTGCACCCGATCTTCTTGAGATACTACTGACACTCTCTGTTGAGATACACTCCTCAACTACTGTACCACCGAGCCTCTCTCAGTTTCATGCCTCTAGGAAAGTGCTCCTACAACACTCCAATGCTCCCTGACTCGTCTCTACACCGCTCTACAGTCGCCCATTCCTAACCTACTGGACCTCCATGGATCATCCATCTCCATCACTTTCAAGGCTTCACAAATCCATGATCTGATCGAACCACTGAATATATCTCTGACTACTTCCCCGCCTTCCAGACACCGAAGGATGTATAGTCGCTTCTTTAGCCTTCCTTTGACCATTACTCCTTGGAAAATCTCTCTTCAACAGTCTTACACTACCCATCTTCCTAGAAAATTTTGATGCTCTCTACTGAGATACCTCCTTCGACTGCTGCATCATCGAGTCTCTCTCAGCCCTGCATCTTCAGGAAAGTGCTACTGTAGCACTCCAACACTCCCTGCCTGTCACATAACCATCATACACCCTAGTCTTTTCATCAAGATCGATCAATAAATCATACACCAAATCCTTCCACCCTAAAAAAATCTATTTTCGTTAATCCTCTCAACCTCCACCTTCAATCCGTGGCTTTCGGTTGGTCAAATCATAGCAATAACAAGATAGATTTGAGATATATCATAAAATTCTTGTACAGATTTTTGATTTCATCTTGTACGACTTTTTCTTCCCTTCCATGCACCATCAGGCTCTAAAACTTGGCTGTGATACCATATTATCGTCCATAATATTTCAGGCATCACCTAGCTCTGATACCAAATTATAGATTCATGATATTGCTCAAACATCAATCATTCTTGACATCACAAGCACTCCGATACCATGTTATGAAAGCTCCTGATCTTCAGCACGGATCTGAAGAAAGCTGTGACGTTCTCTATAGGCAGCACTGAGCCGGTTAAGTTTCACTAGATCGACTCAGTCTAAAACTGAGCTGGCCCAGTCCTGTGCCATGCCAGCAGTTCCGAATTCATAGCTCTCTGTTTTGCTTGTGCACTAAGACTTAGCCAACCTAGTTTTGGACTGAGTCGGCTAACCTGTAGAAAATCTTCTTTCTATAGTCTTGATTTTTCAACTTTGGTTCCTTGCTTTTTTCCTATGTCGCAGGTATCTAAAGCACCAACCAAGCCCTAGAAATCCTCGGAGCCAACCTCCTGACTCCTTTCATGGCCTCTCAAGTCTTGGAAGCACCATAAATCCTCACAGATAGTAGTTTCCATCATATCCACGATTACCTCCAAAAAGGATATATCAAGGTTAAGAGAGTCGATACCGTAGATAAAGCGATTGATCCACTAACGAAGCCTTTAAGCTAACAGAAGATCAAAGTCTACCTTGAGAATATGGAACTTAGATTTGTAGCCAATTGACTTTAGGTCAAGTGAGAGTTTATTAGATGTGTGCCTTAGAAGCCAGATTGATCGATATTTATAAAATACTTTCTAGTAGTATTTTCATAATTTTGATTTAAAACTAATAAATGGGTTAATTATTCTATCACATTATGTATTAAAGTATCTGTGATACATCTTTTGAGTTAACGAGCATGATAACACATATTCTCAAGAGTTGAGAATTTAAGGCATATGTTATTATAATTAACTCATAAACTGCTTTTGATAGTAGGATCATCATGAAGATGGTGATCAATCTAGAAGATCTATGTATGATCATTTTCTAGAGTAGATGAGTCTTAAGTCTATGACGTGGAGTCATCGGAGTGAGAGTACAGATACTCGTTGAGAACGAGGGTACTGAGCATGACCACCTTGAGTAGTCATAACAAAATCTATCTTCTCATCGATGACTAGCTCGATGTTGTAGCGTGTCTGATTCTTTGACCTGAGGTGCATCGGTAGTTCACCTTGAGGATATTATAGTTTGACTACATCATAACTTGATCTCCTAGCCATTCAGAATCCTAAGGTGTATATTGGCTATAGCATGTTCATTGTAGGAATTGAATCGCACCAAGATAGGATCTATCAATCTCGGTAGAGGAAGAGTGGTCCTATGATGGTCATGATATCGAGTCCTAAAACCCATGGCCATGGTAATGTGAAATAATAGAAAGAAGTTTCTATTAGGATTTCACATCAGACTCGAATTGAATGATTCATTTATATGACGGATGTTAGGTTTGACGAGTTCATCTTAATCCTAATCCTGTCGGACTCATGATAGAAGAATCCAATCACACAGGTAGTTGCACTGAGAGGTTCATTATTCAATTTTGATGGGTTGCCATCATATACTATTAGGTGTCACTGGTGGATTTTGGGAGCAATTAGAATGATCTTGATGATCGATCATTTTAATTGGATGAATCGAAAAGTTCTGATCCATCGAAAGGTATTTCATTGGTATCAATGATAGAGATTCTGATATGTCTCATTACCATATGAAACTGAATCTAAAAGGATCATACAAATAAGAGTTTAAATCTAGATATTATCAATTAGGCTAATCCAGTTTGATTGATTTGGATTAGATCCAATTAGGTTCAAGAAAATCGTGCTAGCACATGATTGAGCCTAACGTTCTCCTTTTATAATCTTTCTGGTTTGTCTCAACTGAACCAAATTGAATTTGGCTCATCCGAGAGCCTTGTATGGACTTGTCCTAATTTCATTGGATGGGACTTGAAAAGGGCTTATCTTAAATCCATACAATGGAATTAAGGACAAGGGTCAAAGGTTAACCCATTTGCAAGAAAGAAGGCAGAGGCAGCGTGCGCCCCCTGGAGAATTTCTAGGGGTACGCACCCTAGATGGATCCATGAGGAAGGGAGAGGGTGCACGTCCCCCCTAGGCATGCACCCCATATGGATAAGAGGAGAGTCCCTTACAAATCAGATTTGACTGGGTCAAAATTGTTTGAATTTGATTCAAACTCTTGGAGATAAGAGTTTCTTGCACCAAAGCCTCTTATCCAAAGTTATTCCATGCCATATTTCTGAGTTTTGTGCAACAAAATTTTGATTAAATGTGGTGTGGGGCATGGAGATCAATGAAGAGTCCTTCTGCATATTGGCTTTGACCTATTCAAAGTCATATGCGAAGGGACTCTTGAGTTGGTTTATTTATAGGGCCCTGTGCAAATTGTTTGTGCATCATAATTTCTCTATGATGAAGTCCTACCACTTTCTTCATCTCCATACCACCTATCTTTGTCCTCTCTCTCTTCTTCATGCCTAAGGAGTTGGGCAAAACAGCGATCAAGAGTTGGTGAAGTGCCGCTGCAAAGACTACGTCAAAGAGATCCAGTTCATGAGACGAACACGTTGCTACCGGAGATCGGATTGAAGGCACACCAGGAAGATATCAGATCTGACTTTTAGAGATCAGATTTAGAAGGAGGAGACTTCTAGATCTTACTCAAGTGGATTATGGTAGAGGCCGGGCACGTGCGCAGCTAGATCCAGAACACCGGATGCTGATAGATCATAATGGGTAAACGATTTATCTAATCAGGTGATAATTGTTATCACTATTTTTATTTTTATTTTTACTTCTATTTTTAGATCAATCTAATCAAATCTGAAAACTCTCAAATTTGATCAAATTATAAAAAAAGTTTTAAAATATTTTGCTACAAATATGATCCAATCATATCGATCTTACGGTGGAAAAAACTAGCATTTTCCTTCAAATGGATCTAGTAGAGTTTGAATTGGCGATAAGAACGTTTATGGATAGAACTTATAATAGGATCTCAAAAAATAAATATTTTTTTCTAAACCAGTATTCTTTTTTTAGGTTCACTAGGATTCTTAGTGATTGGAACTTCCAATTATCTTGGTAGGAATCTAATAGCCATATTTCCATCCCAGCAAACTATTTTTCTCCATAAGGGATCATGATGTCTTTCTATAGTATTGCAGGTCTACTCATTAGCTCCTATTTGTGGTGCACAATTTCATAGAATGTAAGTAGTGGTCATGACATATTCAATAGAAAAGAAGGAATAATCTATATTTTTCATTAGGGATTTCCTGGAATAAATTATCGCATCTTCCTTCACTTACTTATAAGAGATATACAATCAATTAGAATGGAGGTTAAAAAGGGTCTTAATCCTCATCGTATCCTTTATGGAAATTAGAGGCAAGGAGCCATTCCCTTGACTAATACTAATGAGTATTTTACTCCATGATAAATTGAACAAAAAGCTACCAAATTGGCCTATTTTTATGCATACCAATTGATGTATTTTCAAACAAACTAAAGAAAAAATTGAAAAAAAAACTTGCTAATTTTCTTTTTAATACAACCATCGACTCTATCTAAAAATTCTCTAAAGTACAATTTCTATAAAAGGGTATTGAACCCATGGATCTATATTTTATTTTTGTGCAATAATTTTGATCTCAAATTAAGAAGGAAAGGAATATTGAAATAGAATAAGGGTCCTCTTAGGATAAAAATGGAAAAAAAAAAAGCGTTGGTCTCCCTTCCATATATTTCTGTTGTGATATCAACTCACTCTGATGCCAATTATTAGGGATCTCATACTAGAATATTGCAGCAAAAAGAAAGAAAAAATTTTTTAAAAAAATACAATCAAAAAAATGGATCAGTCCAAAGGTTCACCTCCATGGGGCATGCAAAGCTATACTTACAAATACAAGAGGAGATTCCTCACTCTTAACACTCGTATGCAATTCTCTCAACTAGAAGCCATACTAACAATGCTCTATTTTGAAGATCCTCTGAAATGATCGCAGTCCACTGCCTAACTATCTGCTCAAAGCCCCTACTTCTACTATCCATTTGGTGCCCTCATCACATTTCAGGATCCTGCTCTCTGTTTGCCCCCACCTGCCACAGCTCCACAAGGCCACAGGCCCTTTTATAACCTTCAAATGGAGTTCAATCCATCTCCAAGATGAACTTCAATCCCGAGTACAACTCAAATAACTCCTGGCATGTCTAATTTTCACCACAAGCTCCCTTAGCCATAAACCGCATATAGCTTAGGCCCACAGTGAACCTGAGCTAATCCCCACTTGCCACACATGCCTGCGCCTCTCTCTTCTCGCATAAGCTGCGTAAAACCACCGAAAACCACTAAGGGTCCGTGGTTGACCGCATGGAACGCTGGTCCACCATGGACCGCATCAACCAGTGTGCGCCACATGCACGCATTCATGGTCTACCGACGAGTGACCACTGGGCCATCCCTGCAGCCTGTCTACGCATGCGCTCGCACATGCGGGGCAGGGCAACATGATGGGCTGCACGTCGGGCGCACTTGGGCTTGGGCCATGCTAATGCGCATGCTCGCCTGGGTCGGCCTGCATGGTAGGTCACGCCTTCACGGCTAGCCCACGCCCTCACAGCTGGCCCACGCCGCACGCTGGGCCATAGCGACCAACCAACTTGTGCCAACCCATGGGCCCCCTCTGGCAGTCCCACGTACTTCCTCATGCATATGTCCTCCATTTGGATTTTGATTGGATGTTCTTGGACTCGTTGGTCTCCGTTCGTTGTCCTGGACCTCTCTGTGAGCTTATTGTAGAAGAATTCAAGACATTTTTCTCAATAATCTCCATCTCAACTTGATATTCAATATCCATCTATCTGGGAGCTTGTCTCGCACCTCCATGTCTTAGGGCAATTGTTTGCTGATCATGGAAAGGCAAACATGGGAGTCAAGCCAGGCTGCTCGATCCCATCTCCATCGACTGTTGTGATCCTCCTGACCTAAGACCTATTCGAGGTAGTCTCCTATGGCAATAGAAATTTCACCTTACAACATCGCATGTCATCCTTTCGAGTCTTCCATCTCATGCCTGATCCATCTTCATCTATAGCTCTATCTTCCATTGGGCTCTCCACCATGAGATAGTATCCTCCATACTTTCTTTCTCTTGTCACCACCCTACTTCCATGAATGACCTTCAGGATTCCTCCATTAGCTTTCCATCTAAAGCTAGTCAAATTTAGTTTATTCAGTGAGATTAGATTCTTCTTAAAGTTGGGTATACATCGGACCTCATCCAACTTCTTCACTATTCGATCATGGAGCTTCATGCTGATCATCCCGCTGCTCTTGATCTCACAGCTCGATCCTCTAACAGGAATATAGTACCCTCACTATCTCTAGGGAGTCAAATAGCATCTTTTTGCAGCATACATGATGGGAACAAGCAAAATTCATAATCTACTAAAAGAAAGAAGTAGATACCTCATCAGTTATCAAAAGGACATCATCACTGTCTTCTGTATCGCTACTAGCTATTGCCACAGTAGCCTACATCTAATCTTTGAGTTATGAAAAATTCTTGATACGATGTCCCAACTTATCGCATCGGTAGTACCTAATCTTACTCTGATCCTTCGTCTTAGACTTAGATCACCCACCTCACGATCTCTTGCCACTCCATCTTTTCCTATCATCATCTTCAATCACCATCAAGGCCAAGTTGCCACCTAAACTCAAGACTCGATTCTTCTGCTGGAGAACCTCATTTTGGAGTAGTACATAAGTCACCTCTTTCATCTTGATAGTGCTCTTACCTACAAGAAGAATAGCCACCAAAGACTCAAAAGAGGATGGAAAGGATGATAGCAAAATCAACACCCTGATCTTCTTCTCAACTTATTCGCCAATATTGAGGAGGTTAATGAGGATCTTCTGAAAGTTGGATAGATGCTCCTGCACGCTCTATCCTTCATCCATTCATAGCTGGTAGAACTACCTCCAATGAAATAGTATGTTGGTGAGCGATTTTGGCATATACAACTTTTCAAGCTTCAACCATATTACCATCAAAGAAGTCTTATCAAGTACATGGATCACTACATCATCAGCTAGATATAAGTGGATCGTGCTCATGCCTGCATCTGGATCCACTTTCAATCCTTCATCTCCATGGTGGCAAGCATCTTCTCGTATAAGAGAGCATCAATCAATCTATGTTGAATGAGTACATCCTTTATCCTTGCTTTCCACAAGAAGAAATTGCTCTTTCCATGAAACTTGTTGATCTTCATCTTAATTGCACTTGTTTTCTTTATATTCTTTAATCTTTATCATCGCTATTACAATCTATGCTCCAATTCTGCCTAGCTCTGATACCAATAGTTGTAATATCAATTCGCTCTGATACTAATTATTGAGGATCTCATACCATAATATTATGGTAGAAAGAAAGAAGAAATAAAAGAAATATAATTAAATACGTGGATCAGTCCAAAGGCTTACCTCCACAGGGCATGCAAAGCTTCACTATGAAAAAAGAATAAATACAAGAGGAGATTCCTCACTCTCAACACTTATATACAATCCTCTTAACTAGAAGATATATTTACAAAGCTCTCTTTTGGAGACCCCCTGAAATGACCACAGTCTGCTGCCTAACTATCTATCCAGAGCTCTTACTTCTGCTATCCGCTCGACATCCTCATCGTGTTTCAGGATCTTACTCTCTATCTACCATCTATTGAAAAATGTATCCCAAAGTCAGTCATCTAGATTATAGATGGTTAAGCTAAATATAATTATACTTAAATTATTAATAAATAAAATTATTATTTTAGCATTTCATCACTCTTGTGTATCTTCCTATAATGAACTCTTATGTGATAAAGTCCTTAGAACTATTTAGACTCGACAAAGGAGGATTTATCATTTAGTCCTTAAAACCAGTTCATGATCAAATGATTCGTTGTTATCCAGGGCGACAACATATCGAGTGTAGATTGTTGTGTGCCATAAGTGTTCGTTGTTTTCTTAACAAAGAAGTATAAAGGTACTGTTATGGCATGCAGGTGAAGTATAGGGATACATTTTATTGAACATAACCCAACTATGGAGCTCTCTACTATCAAGAGTTGCTTGCAAAGGATATGAGTATAAGTGTCCCTTAGACCTGAGATCACCACGGTGACTTGCAAGCAACTCACTACACTTAGGTCTTAGACTACTTAAATTTTTAATTCTATGATGGAAGGCTACTGGGTGCAGTCAAGTACTTGTGAAGTCGGTGTGTGAGTTAAGAAGAGATTGACCCCTCCAAATGTTGGAGCAAGTGCATCACTGTATTTCAATTTATCAAACCCTCGATCGGGATAGTCCATGTGATGGACACTAAATTTTGCAATACACTATGGATAAATTTTAGGGTTGACAGTAAATCCTAGATCGTCCTTTGAGCATCGAGGTCAAGGGGATGAATTATAAGTAACCATATGCCATAGGTTCATCATTATTGTATTGTAACTTTTTAACCTATCCGAACATCGGGTATCATTGCTAGATGGTCATATTGATTGGTATAAAAAATTAGTTCTTATGCTACCAGCTTAGGATTTGAATCTATGAGGTCACACACAATAGGAGTTCCTACCTGACCTAGGACACTATGGTCAAGAGTCCCACTGGACTGGGACTCTATGACCAAGAGTCCCAGTGAGTGAAACTCTAAATCCCACTTGTCTATGACTTTCTGATCAAGAGTCCCACTAGTCTAGGACTCTATAATCATGAGTTTCATTCATTTCGGACACTGAGTTCAAGAGTCCTACTGGTTTGAGACTCTTCAGGAGTTTCATGTTGATGGAACTCTATTGCTTAAACACCTATCTGATTGGGACTCTGATATTTTTGAAGAATTAATTAGTAATTTGATTATTAATTAGCTTAATTTGATTAAGTGATGAGGATACGATCAAGTTTGATCGAATTAGATTCGATCCGATCAGATCATGAGATGACCTAATCACTAAGAAAGATTTGATCCTGATTTGATCAGAGACTGAACCTAATTAATTTTTAATTTGATTAAAAATTAATTAATTTAGATTAAATCTAATTTAGTTGGATTTAATCTGATCTAATTGGTTTAAATTAATTGGTTTGGTTGAAACTAATTTAGACCAAGTCACATAAGATTTGAATTCAAATTCTTCCAAGCGCCCACCATATTTGACTTTTCCACCTTTTTCCCACACCCCTTCTCTTTTCTACATAAGTTTTTCACACACAAAAGAGAGGTTTCTGCACCCCCTCTCTCATCTCCCTTTGACATGGTCCAAGGGTTGGACTAGTTCAAACTTGACTTGAATTTTGAATTCAAGTTGTTGGGAGGTTGGAACAAAATTCAAACTCCCTAGCATTATCCTATTCTCCATGCCCACCACACTTTCACATAATTTTTCTAATTTTTTCTAGGCATGGGCGCATAGAAGGAGAGTCCTTCTATATGTCAAACACATGGTTTGTGCGATGGAAATGGATAGAGGGTGATTTGAATTCAAATTCAATTGATTGGTTGAAACTAGTTCAACCAATGCCTCTTATCCACTCCCATGCGTATAATCCATTGTAGTCACCCATTTAAAGTCTAAATTTTTACATGGGCATGTGAGAGAGAGGGAGGAGGAGTGTAGGAGGTTTCTTAGAGAGAGAAATCTAGTGGGGCACACTTACCTGGGGTGAGACAAAAGTCCAGAGAGAGAGAATAGCACTCTTGTGCCCATGCTTCCTCTCATGCCATTTTTGAATTTTGTTTTCTTTATTTGCCAATTTAAAACTATTTTGAATGTAGGTGACCTATAGGAGAGAGTCTTCTCTATCCGTGAAAATTTGTTTCATGGAGAAATTTATCCAAGAAAGGGCATGAGAGAGTTTTCGGGCATCAGGATTTTTGGTGAGTGCAAAACCCTAGAGTTGGGACTCTAGGTTCGGATGGAGAGATCGAGTGCTGTGAGCATCGGATCGTCACCAAATTTGAAATACCACCTCAGCATCCTTCAAAATGCAAGTTCTAATATTTTGAAGCATCCAAAAGATCAGAAAGAAGATAGTCGATTAGATCGATCAAGATTAGTCGTCGATGGCCCTAGTGAGGAGCCAGCACTCTGGTGGAGCTGGTAGGGATTAGGAGCTCCGTGTGGACCAATCGTAGAGGTTAGATATAGCTATAGTACAATACCAGAATATATTTTAATAGATTTAGATCATGGAGATCAGCTATCTACGCACAGGTATCAAGTTCTAAACTTGAATCGATTAGCAAATGCGATTTGCTGATTGATCGCATTTAAATTTTAAATTACATATTCGTATGTCTAGTCCTAGGTAGGATAATTAAGTAGATTAATGCATACTATAAAATTAATGTTTGATTAATTTTAGCTTCCATTGCTATAAATATTTGAAAAAGTTTCGAATTGCATGCTACATGCCCTACTTGATTTCCAACAATGGTATCAGAGCCAGGTTGCTTGACATGTTCTAATATGTTACTTAAAAAATTTTAATGCTTCCATATATGATATCTTAGATCTAAATAGCTTAGTAATCAAGGATGAATAAGCCACCAAGCCATCCGATCATAAGGGACAAGTATGGTTTAAAGGCCATCTCCTTCCATGCAGTGGAGATCCCTTATGGCAGTAGGGGTGCCACTATGAACTCATTCATTAAGATGAATAGTGAAAGAATTTTTATGACTGAAATTATTTCAATTAAAAAGTTAAACATGAATGTATTTAGATTAGATCTAAAATGTAATTCATGGTTTAAATTCAGTATGTTTTATTTTCTAATTAAAACTAGCAACAGATTGTTGTTTGAGAAATAAGCCGACCCATTTCTGAAATGAGTCGACCCATTTGGATAATAGAAAATTAAAAAAAAACTTTTAAAATTTAAAAATTATTTTCAAAATCCCGAACCTCAATCCATCAGCCAAAAGAACTTAATTAAAAAAAATTAAGTATTGTTTATAGAATATAGAATTATGAATTAAAGATTCTAAGACATAGTCATAAGACTATGGATTAAAAAATTAGATGAATTAGATCCATTAATTAGGTTAGAACTAAGGTTAGTTAAAGAATGGATTAATCTAGAGTAATTGATCAAATCTAATCAAGTGTTAATTAGATTAGGTCAAAGACACTCTAGAATTAGCTCTAATAGTTGTAGTTGGACAAGTTCATATGTTTAATTAGACCAAGATGGACTTGATTCATGGCTACGCGGTTAAGCCCAAAATTGCTAGATTGATCAGATTAAATCTAATTAACCAGTTGGTATCTAAGGTAAGTTTGGCAGTCTAGACCAATGATTTTTAATTGAGAGCTACTCACACTGATTCGATCTTTGATGAGTTAATAGTATATCCCTTTCATTGATCTCACTTATCTGATCGACATGATCGATTGAAATTTGATTAGATCACTTGGTGATTCGAACTGACCCATATTATTAGAAATCAGTTTAACTGATTTCAATCAGTAAGACTGAATAAGGTGCCCATGGACCTAAATTGATCCTAGTCCTAACCTATTGACTTGATGAAGTCAATAGGAGGACTTGACTTGGTGAAGTCAGTGGAAGAAATTTGGTCAATATCCTTTCTACCTTTAAATCACAAGTAACCTAAATCCTTTAAATTATTAGGTCCTTAAAATGACTAAATTATGAAGATAACCGAGTCATAGCCTCCCATTAAGATGAATGTAATGAGTTCAATTTTTTGGATGGACATTGGGGGTGCCTTACATCTAGTGTTCATTTGGATATTGGAGTTACTATCTATCATATGATGATTAGATCACACTCTCTTAATGGTGATTAGGTTAGTCAGAGCTTTCCTCAGATTTGATTATCATTAGTTTGATGCACCAAAGTCAATCATGTTAATGGTTGGACCTAACCAGACCTTTTTAGTGGTGGCCATAACCTACTGAATTAGCTTCTAGGGCAAAATCTAATTACTAAAAATTATTTAAAAAAATATTTGATTATGAACCTATCTGTAGATGCACACGAGTTAGCCAAAACTTTTCTCAGACCCGTTTGTAGTCTATATGGATTTCAGTACCCACAAAGGAGTTAGTGTAATTTTTCGAATTGGAGGTAAAGGCTACCAATTCATTAAAAATAGTAAAACGATCTTTAGACTACAATCCAAGTCTTTAGGATTTAAATTTATTCAAGTACTAATTAGGTTTCATATTTTTCTTTCAGATATATAGAATGGCTAGTGCAAGTCCGCTCTGTTCACTATTGAACAATGGCAAGCATTTAGGATCTAATTACAAGAAGTCTAGTGTTGACCCTAATCAGGCAGACCTAGATAGAAATGGTCCTCTTGACTCGAATAGGCTGAACAGAGATAACTAGCAAGATGTTACTGGATAAGGATGCTATATGATAACACCTTGTAATTTCACTATTTGTGATACATTTATCTGGATATTAGATACCGAAAGTTCAGTTCACATATGTAATTCATTGTATGGACTTCAAATTGATAGAAAATTTGCGGACAATGAAAGATTCCTTAATGTTGGGGATGGAAGAAAAGTTTCAGTCCTAGCATTGAGAACTCTTGAGCTATTTTTCAAAAATAATAATATTATTTTAAGTGACTATCACTATTATCCATCTTTTATGATGAACATAATATCTTTTGAGCTTTTGATCCAGGATGGTTATTGTTTATCAATAAAAGAAAATTTTTATGATATCATTATGAATAATATTATAATAATGCAAGGATAATTAAGAAATAATATTTACATTTTATCACAGCCTATTAGTGTAATGTACACGTCAAATAAATGATCAAAACTAGATAATATCATTGATGCTTATCTTTGGTACTATAGGATTGGTCATATAAACAAGAACAGGATCAATAGATTAGTCAAGAAGCATATCCTTGACATCCATGATTGTGAATCATTGAATACCTATGCCTTCTTGGTAAGATGAAAAAATCATCCTTTATTGAAAAAGATGAATAGACCTCTGAGCTTCTAGATCTAGTACATACTGATGTATGTGGACCTATGAACACATGTACTAAATATGGGTATTACTACTTCATTACATTTACTTACGATCTATCTAGGTATGGGTACGTCTATCTTATGAAGAGTAAATTTGATTCATTTGAAATGTTCAAACGATATCGAAATGAGGTAAAAAAAATAACTTGGGAAGAGTGTTAAAACTCTTCGATCTGATCGAGGAGGTGAACACCTTTACAACGAGTTTCTGACATATTTAGAAGAGAATAAAATTCTCTCATAATGGATCCCTCCTGGAATACCATAATATAATGGTATGTCTGAAAGGAGAAATTGGACCTTGTTAGACATGATTCGATCCATGATGGGGTTTGCAAGTCTACCAATTTCATTCTGGATGCATACACTTGAGAATGCTTGCTTTATTTTAAATAATGTTTTAAGCAATTCTATAGCAAAAACTCCATATGAGATATGGACTGGGCATAGATCGACACTCTCTCACCTTAGGGTTTGGAGATGTCCGACTTATGTAAAATATTTATAATCAGAAAAGCTTGGACCTAGGTTCGATAAGTGCTTGTTGATAGGATATCCAAGAAAACTAGGGATTATTACTTCTATCTTGCTGAAGAACAAAAGATGTTCGTCAGCAATAGGACAGTCTTTTTGGAAAAAAGGTTTCTTATTGAAGAAACAGCTGCCTCTAATGTTGAGCTTAATGAAGTTCGACAGATGAAAGAATCGACACATTCTAGTAAGCCTGCAGAACTGGATTTGATAAGATCAAATCTAGAGCCCGTTAAAGAGGCACCAAGGAGATCTGGTAGAGTACTGTGTCAACCGGATGATATTATGGTTTATTGGTTCGGGATAGTGATCCTATTGAACTTGATGAGAACGACGAGGATCCGATCACCTACATGGATGTCATACAGAGATCTGACTTCGATAAATGGCTAGAAGCTATGAATTCTAAAATGGAGTCCATGAAGATCAACAGTGTATAGACACTAGTTGATCCACCTAAAGGGATAAAATTCAATAGGTGTAAGTAGATTTTTAAAAGAAAATGAGGCACTGACGGAAAGATGGAGACCTATAAAGCCCATCTGGTTGCTAAGAAATATCATTAGCATTATGGTATTGACTATGATGAGATATTTTTCCGGTGGCAATGCTCAAGTTCATTTGGATTATGCTTGCGTAACAGCATACCTAGACTATGAGATATGGCAAATGGATGTGAAGACGGCTTTCCTTAATGGAGAGCTGGATGAAGAGGTGTATATGATACAGCCTGAAGGATTCACATCCACAGATGAGTCCAAGGTGTGCAAGCTTCAAAGATCCATCTATGGATTAAAGCAGGCATCTTAGAGTTGAAACATGCATTTTGATAAAATAATCAGAATGTATGGCTTCGTTAAGAACGAAGAGGAACCCTGTGTGTATAAATAGGCTAATGATTCTATAAATATGTTTCTTGTATTGTATGTCGATGATATTCTCTTGATCGAAAATGACATTTCTGCTCTATAGGAAATAAAGGTTTAGCTGTCATCGCAATTCTCCATGAAGGACTTGGGAGAAACATCCTACATCCTAGGGATGAAGATCTATAGGGATAGATTTAAAAGGTTGCTTAAATTATCCCAGTCTACGTACATTGATATCGTGCTGAAGAGGTTCAGCATGGAGAATTTCAAGAAGAACTATCTTCCGATAGGCCATGAAATTTCATTCTCGAAGAGGGATTGTCCGACAACTCCTCAAGAGAGAGTGCACATGAGTAGAATACCATATGCTTCGTCAGTGGATTCTATTATATATGTCATGATGTGTACGAGACCAGACGTGGCATACTCACTAGGGATAGTGAGCATATACCAGTCTGACCTAGGTGAGAATCACTGAAAGGTTGTGAAGACAATCTTGGACTATTTGAGAAATACCAAAGACCAATGGCTCATCCATGAAAATACTAACTTGAAACTTATGGGATACACTGATTCTAGTTTCCAGTCAGATCATGGTGATAGTAAGAGTGTGTCAGGTTATATGTTTATCCTGAATGGTGGAGCGGTCTGCTGGAAGAGTTTCAAGCAACATACTATAGCCGATTCTGTATGCAAGGCAGAGTATGTCGCGACATCCGATGCTGCAAAGAAAGCTATGTGGCTATGGAAGTTCATTGACGAGCTAGGAGTGGCACGCTCCTTGGATGGTCCGATTCTACTATACTATGACACACTGGAGCCATAGTTCAAGCGAAGGAGCTTAAGGCACATCAGTGCACCAAGCATATTCTGTGACACTATCATCTTGTATGAGAAATCATGGAACGAGATGACGTCAAGCTTCAGAAGATTGATGAAAAGGAGAATGTGGCTGACCCTTTACTAACGCTCTCGAAATCAAAAAGTTTGACAATCACAAATGGAAGATGGGTATTCGATACTGTTTTGAGTGGCTTTAGTCTAAGTGGAAGTTGTTGGAAAATGTATCCTAAAGACAATCATCTAGATTGTAGATGGTTGAGCTAAATGTAATTATACTTAAATTATTAATAAATAAAATTATTATTTTGACATTTCATCACTCTTGTGCATCTTATAATGAACTCTCATGTGATGAGGTCCTTAGGACTATTTAGACTTGATAAAGGAGGATTTGTCGTTTAGTCCTTAAAACCAATTCACGACCAAATGATTCGTTGTTACCCAGGATGACAACGTATCGTGTGTAGATCGTTGTGTGCCATAAGTATTGGTTATCCTCTTAACTAAGAAGTATGGAGATACTGTTATGGCATGCAAGTGAAGTGTAGGGGTATATTTTACTAAACGTGATCCAACTGCGGAGCTCTCTACTGTCAAGAGTTTCTCGTGAATGATATGGATATAAATATCTCATAGACCTAAGATCACCACAATAACTTACAAGCAACTCACTATACTTAGGTACCGAACTACCTAAATTTCTAATTCAGTGACAGAAGGCTACTGGGTGCAGTCAAGTACTTATGAAGTCAGTGTGTGAGTCAAGATGAGATTGATCCCTCCAAGTGTTGGAGCAAGTGCATTACTATATTTCAATTTAGCAAACCCTCGATCGAGATGGTCCATGTGGTCAAGAGTCCTGATGACCTAGGACACTATGGTCAAGAGTCCCACTGGACTGGGACTCTGTGACCAAGAGTTTTAGTGAACTAAAACTCTGAGTCCTACTTGTCTAGAACTCTCTGATTAAGAGTTTCACTGGTCTGAAATTCTATGATCACGAGTTTCATTCATTTGGGACACTGAGTTCAAGAGTCCCACTAGTTTGGGACTCTTCAGGAAGAGTTTCATATTGATAGAACTCTATTGCTCAAACACCCATCCGATTGGAACTCTGATATTTTTGGAGAATTAATTAGTAATTTGATTGTTGATTAGCTTAATTTGATTGAGCGATGAGGATTCGGTCAAGTCCGATCGAATTAGATTCGATTGGATTTGACACAATCAGATCATGAGATGACCTAATCGCTAAGAGATATTTGACCCTGATTTGATCAGAGATTGAACCAAATTAATTTCTAATTTGATTAAAAATTAATTGATTTGGGTTAAGCCTAATTTAGTTTGATTTAACCTGAACTAATTGATTTAAATTAATTGGTTTGATTGAAACCAATTTGGATCAAGTTAAATAAGATTTAAATTCAAATTCTTCCTAGTGCCCACCATATTTGACTTTTCCACCTTTTTCCATGCCCCTTCTCCTTTCTACGTAAGTTTTTCTCGTGTAGAAGAGAGGTTTCTGCACCCCTTCTCTCATCTCCCTTTGACCTAGTCTAGGGGTTGGACTAGTTCAAACTTGACTTGAATTTTGAATTCAAGTTGTTGGGAGGTTGGAACAAAATTCAAACTCCCTAGATTATCCTATTCTCCATGCCCTCCACACTTTCACATAATTTTTTTGATTTTTTCTAAGCATGGGCATGTAGAAGGATAGTCCTTCTGCACGTCAAACGCATGGATTGTGTAATGGAAATGGATAGAGGATGATTTGAATTCGAATTCAATTGATTGGTTGAAACTAGTTCAACTAATGCCTCTTATCCACTCCCGGGCGTATAATCCATTGTAGTCATCCATTTAAAGTCTGAATTTTTACGTGGGCATGCAAGAGGGAGGGAGGAGGAGCATAGGAGGGTTTCTTAGAGAGAGAAATCTAGTGGGGTGCACTTACCTGGGGCGAGAGAAAAGTCCAAAGAGAAAGAATAGCACTCTTGTGCCTATGCTTCCTCTCATGCCATTTTTAAACTTTGTTTTCTTTATTTGCCAATTTAAAACTATTTTGAATGTAGGCGACCTGTAGGAGAGAGTCTCCTCTATCCATGAAAATTTGTTTCACGGGGAAATTATCCAAGAAAGGGCATGAGAGAGTTTTCGGGCATCAGGATTTTTGATGAGTGCAAAACCCTAGAGTTGGAACTCCAGGTTCGGATGGAGAGATCGAGTGCTGTGAGCATCGAATCGCCACCAAATTTGAAATACCATCTCATCATCCTTCGAAAAGCAAGTTTTGATTTTCTAGAGCATCTAAAAGATTAGAAAGAAGGCAATCAATTAGATCAATCGAGATCAACCATCGATGGCCCCGACGAAGAGCTAACACTCCAGTGGAGCTGGTCAGGACTAGGAGCTCCGTGTGGACCAACCATAGAGGCTAGATAAGTATGCGACTGCAGCGCAATACTAGAGCATATTTTGGTGAATTCAAATCATGGAGATCAGCTATTCGCATACAGGTATCGAGTTCTGAACTCGAATCGATCAGCAAATATAATTTGCTGATCGATCGCATTTAAATTTTAAATTACATATTAGCATGTCTAGATTCTAAGTAATATAATTGATTAGATCAATACATGCTATAGAATTAATATTTGATTAATTTTGGCTTCTGCTACTGTAAATATTTGAAAAAGTTTTGAATTGCATGCTACATGCCCTACTTGATTTCCAACACCATCGCCTACCATAGCTCCATAGGGCCATAGTGAAGGGAAATCCTGATTTCCCGGTCCAGGTTCGTCCAGATCTGATTAGATCAAGAGATATATTTCAAAATTTTTTCTCTTGATCTCAATCAGATCTTGATATGTTTCAGATCTGATTCTTATTATTTTAACAAATAAAATAAAATAAGATAAATTAAATCAAATTTAATTTACCTGATTTGGGTAATCCTATTACCCTGTAGATAATCCTGATTGTAGCGGAAGGTTCTGGATCTTAGCCACGCAAGCGCCTGGCCTCTACCGGTATCCACTCGGGTTGGATCTGGAGAACCTCTTCTTCTCTATCACACCTCCAAAAATCAGATCTGGATCTGATTTGGAGGATCTTCAAAACTCTTTTGAAGATCTGCAGTCGTCCTTTTGCAGCAGCGCAGCCTTCTTGCTTTTGATCGCCTTTCCTTGATCTGAATCGCACCAACCTAAGTCCAAAACACTTTTGGACGTGGAGAGCAAGGGGAGAAGAGACTATGGCATGGAGAAGGAGGGGAGAGGCAGCCTTGGGGCGTGGGAAATCTCTTTCAATTGAAGCTTTTGAATTAGGGTTGGGCGCAGGGTCTTATTTATAGACCTCTTGTGATCCAACTCCTCTTCCTCTCAACCAATCACAACCCTTTGTGAAATCAGATCTAAATCTGATTGGTTGGAATAGAGACCCCTGGATTCCTCCTTAGAGGGCGCCTAAGACCAGTCAAACTGGATTCTTAGTAGAACTCTGATTGGAATCCAAAAGGGAGGTGGAGTCCTTGTCCAACAAGGACTCCTAGGCGCCTCCTACTTGGGCTCACGCCACCCTTGGCGTGCGCCCTTCTCCTTGCCAGGTTCTGGCAGGGGGACAGGCCCCCACCAGCTCTCCAATAGGTGCATGACATGTGGTCAAAAGTCAAAGGGTCAATGGTCAACGTTTGACCAGTCAAAGGTAGACTTTTGACCAAAGTCAAAGAACAAGAAATGGCAGGTGACCAAAAATGGCAGGTAATGTCTTACAAAATAAGACAACCTATTCTGACTTGGACAACCTCCAGTCAGACCATATGAAGGCCTCTGATTGAGCACAAACTCCTTTGGCTCAGTCAGGACAACTTATTTATGATAGTAAAA
Source organism: Cocos nucifera (assembly GCA_006176705.1). Lineage (NCBI taxonomy): Eukaryota > Viridiplantae > Streptophyta > Magnoliopsida > Arecales > Arecaceae > Cocos > Cocos nucifera. The sequence continues at coordinate 28,668 of QRFJ01005125.1, read as the reverse complement.
GAAGAACGTTAGGTTCAATCGAGTGCTAGCACGATTTCCTTGAACCTAATTGAATCTCATTCAGATCAATTGAACTAGATCAGTTCAATTGATGATCACCAGATTCAAACCCTTGTTTGTGTGACCCAGTTAGGTTCAGTTCTGTATGGTAATGGGATATGTCATGATCTCTATCATAGACATCATCGAAACTCCTTTCGATGGATCAGAACTCTTCTGATTCGAACAGCTAGAATGATCGATCATCTAAATCATTCTAATTGCTCCCAAAATCCACCAGTGACACCTAGCAGTATATGGTGGCAACCCATCAGAGCTGAATGCGAACCTCTTGGTGCAGCTACCTGTGTGATTAAGTTCTTCTATCTTGAGCCCCGATCAGATTAGGGTTAAGGTGAACTCGTCAAACCCTAGTCTCTGTCATATGATGTAATCATTCGATTCGAGTCCAATGTGAAAATCTAAATAGAAACTCTTTCTATTATTTCACTCTGCCATGGCCATGGGCTTTCTGGACTTGATTCTCATGATCATCATAGGGCTGCTCCTCTACCACCGAGGTAGATAGATTCCCATCTTGATGCAATCCAGTTCCTACAATGAACATGCTATAGCCAACATACACCTCAGGGTTCCATATGGCTAGGAGACCGAGTAATGGTGTAGTCAAACTATAACACCCTCAAGGTGAACTGCCGATGCATCTCAGGTCAAAGAACCAGACACACTACTGCAGCATCGAGTCAGTCATTGACGAGAAGGTAGACTTCCTAATGACTACTCGAGGTGGTCACGCTCAGTGCCCTCGTTCTCTAACGAGTACCTGTACTCTCGCTCCGGTGTCTCCACACCGTAGACTCAAGACTCATCTACTAAAGAGAAGCGATCGTACACCAACCTTCCGGATCAATCACCATCCTCGTGATGATCCTATGGTCGGGAGCTGTTTATGAGTTAATAATGATTATTCATGTCTTAAATTTTCAACTCTTGAAAATATGAATTATCATTACCATTAACTCAAAGGATGTATCACAGACACTAAATACACATATGTGATAGAAAATAACCCATTTTATTAATTATAGTCAAAATTATAATTTTGCCCCTAGAAGTGTATTACAAGTGTCAGCCAATTCTGGCTTCTAGGGCACATATATCTAACAATCTCCCACTTGTCCTAAAGCCAATTGGCTACAAGTCTAAGTCCCATCTTCTCAAGGTGGGCTTCGATCTTCTGCTGGCCCAACGGCTTTGTAAGTGGGTCTGCCACATTATCTGTGGAGTTGACTCTCTTGACCTCAACGTAACCTTTCTCAAGGTAATCGTGCGGATGAGATGGTATCACCGTTTGCTTGGAACTCTTCCAGCACAAACAGTCTGCCAGATGTCGACTTTCGATCATCTATATCGGACATGAAGTCCGAGTCTGTGTATCCCTGAACTTGGAGTTCTCCATTACCAAAGACCAACATCATATCCTTAGTTCTTCTCAAGTACTTAAGGATACATTTCACAGAAGTCCAGTGTTCTTCACCTGGATTTGACTGATATCTGCTTGTGACACTCACAGCATGGGCTATATCAGGTCGTGTACATAGCATGGCATACATGAGGCTCCCTATTGCAGAAGCATAAGGGATCTTGCTCATGCGTTCTATTTCCTCAGGTGTGCTAGGGGCACATCTTCTTGGAAAGATGAATACCATGTCTGAAGGGTATTAATCCCCTCTTAGAGTTTTCCATACTAAACCTCTTTAGTACTTCCTCTATGTACATCTTCTGTGAAAGTCCTAGCATCCTATTCGGTCTATCCCTATAGACCTTAATTCCTAGAATAAAGGATGCTTCACCTAGGTCTTTCATGGAGAATTCCTTGGACAACCACATCTTGACTGATGTCAACATGGGAATATCATTCCCAATAAGGAGGATGTCATCCACGTACAATACGAGGAAGACAACAGCGCTCCCACTGACCCTTTTGAAAACACATGGTTCCTCTTCATTTTTGATGAAACCAAACTTTTTGATCACATCATTGAAACGAGTGTTCCAGCTCCGAGATGCTTGCTTAAGTCCATATATGGACCTTTGCAGCTTGCAAACCTTGTGATCAGTATCACTGGATGTGAAACCTAGCGGCTGTTCCATATAGATATCTTCCTCAAGATATCCATTTAGGAATGCCGTTTTCACGTCCATTTGCCATATTTCATAATCGAAATAGGCTGCAACAGCAAGCAATGTGCGGATGGATTTTAGCATAGCTACTGGGGAAAAGGTATCCTGATAGTCAATGCCTTCACGTTGACTATAACCTTTTGCCACCAGTCTAGCCTTGAATGTCTCCACATTCCCATCTGCACCAATCTTTCTCTTGAAGATCCATTTACACCCAATAGGTACTATACCTTCTGGTGGATCTACCAAGGTCCAGACTTGGTTTGAGTGCATCGAGTCGAATCTTCTGACTTCATTGCCTCAAGCCATTTCTCGGAGTCGATATCTGATATCGCCTCGTTGTAGGTTTTGGGATCATCACCATGAGCACCATTACCTATGAGGAACATTTCCTCTACGTCCTCTGAAATAATACCTAAGTATCTTTCAGGGGGATGGGAAACTCTTTCCGATCTACGAGGTGGAGGAGGTAGTGTTCTTATTGGCTCAACCTGATTTGGTTCCACTTGGTCCTTAGCTCGTTCTGCTTGTGAGACTTTCTCATCAAGCTTAATCTGCTTTCCAATGCCACTATCTTGAATAAACTATTTTTCAAGAAAGATGGCATGTCGACTCACAATCACATTGTGGTCTTCTGGAATGTAGAAATAGTATCCTAATGACTCTTTAGGATATCCTATGAATCGAGCTCTAAAGGACCTAAACTCTAACTTGTCCGCTTGTTGTCTTTTGACATGAGCCGGACAACCCCAAATTCTGAGATGACTCAGACTTGGTTTCTTACCGTGCCATATCTCATACGGTGTGGTAGGAACGGTTTTAGAGGGAACCCTATTCAGTAAATAAATTGAAGTTAATAATGAATGTCCCCAAAGAAAATCAGGGAGGTCTGTGAAGCTCATCATGGATCGAACCATATCCAATAGAGTCCGATTTCTCCGTTCTGAAACCCCGTTGAGTTGAGGTGTTCCTGGTGGAGTCCATTGAGAGACTATGCCATTTTCCTTAAGATAGTCTAGGAATTCCCGGCTAAGGTATTCACCTCCTCGATCTGATCGAAGAACCTTAATGGGTTTTCCAGTTTGTTTTTCTACTTCATGTCTGAATTCTTTGAACTTTTCAAAAGCTTCAGACTTGTGTCTCATAAGATACACATACCCATACCTAGACAGATCATCGGTAAAGGTAATGAAGTAGACAAAATTGCCTCTAGCCGGCACATCGAAATGGGCCGCACACATCAGTATGTACTAGGGCAAGGAGATCTGTGGCCCTCTCCCCATGTCCAACAAAAGGGAGTTTAGTCATTTTGCCTTGAAGACAAGATTCACAAGTTGGATATGACTCAAAAAAGTCAATGGACTCAATAGCCCATTTTTCTCCAATTTGTTAATCCTATCTTCTGCTATATGACCTAATCTCAGGTGCCATAGATATCTGTCGTTTGGACTATCCCTAGGTCGTTTGGCATTCACGTTTTGCTCGATAGTTAAAAACAGGTACATCAATATGTAACTGATAAAGACCATTAATAAGGAAACCATTTGCAATTTTATTTCTTTCATAAAGAATGTTACAATGGTCCTTAAAGAAGGTGAATCACATAACCTTCTTGTGCTAAGCATGAAACAGAAATCAAATTCCTGCTAGCTGCAGGCACATAATAACAGTCTTTTAAAACTAAGTCTAAACCAGATGGTAATCGAAGAGGGTATGTTCCCACGGCTACTGCAGCAACTCTTGCTCCATTACCGATGCGTAGGATCATGTCTCCATCCCTCAGCCTCCTGCTATCCTCAAGACCCTGCATAGAAGTGCACAGATGAGCACTAGAACCAGAGTCAAGCACCCAACTGGATGCAGAAGAAACCGTAAGGTTAGACTCAATAACGAGCATACCTCCAGAAGGACCTTCCTTCTTGTTCTTCAGGGTGGCCAGGTAAGTAGGGCAGTTCCGCTTCCAATGGCCGTCGCTGTTGCAATGGAAACACTTTCCTTTGCCATCGACCTTTTTCTTCGGTTCTGCCTTCTTCTTCTTTGATCCTTCCACCTTTTGCTTTTTCACAGACTTCTTTTTCTTTCCATAAGACTTTCTTTTGGAAGAAGTCCGTTCCATAGCAAGAACTGAGCCTTTAGAACCTTTCATAGAAAGCTCAGCGGTAACCAGCATATTCATTAACTTCGGCCAAGGAATTTTGAAGTTTATGCATGTGGTAATTCATGATGAATTGCCCATATGCATCAGTCAAGGATTGCAGAATAATATCATTCTGCAAGTCCAAGTCCAACTTCACACCGAGCTTCTCAAGCTCTTCCATGTCCTTGATCATTGTCAGACAGTGATCTTGGACTGACTGCCCATCACGCATCTTAGCCTTAAAAAGTCATTTCGTGACTTGATATTTGGCTGCGCGACTCTGTTCACCAAACATCTCCTGCAGGTGAGCCAACATTTGGCGAGCAGTCCCGATATCTTCATGTTGGCGCTGGAGCTCATCAGACATCGAGCCCAACATGTAGTATCTGGCCTTATTATCTTCGTCAATCCATTTTTCCAGAGACGCTCTCTGTTCAGTGGATGGACGAGCTGGTAAGGTGGGAGGGTCCTGGTCCAAAACATGTGTTAACTTCTCTGAACCCAAAACTAATTTTGTAGTTCCTGAGCCAATCTTTATAATTGGGTCCAGTCAGTCTATGTGTGTCTAGGATACGTGCCAGTGGGTTGGACGCAGACATTTTTCCTGTAGAGAGTCAAAGATTCTAGTTAGATACTGTAATTTTGACTTGACCAATTTGTTTAGGGATTTTATTTTTAAACAAATTAGCTCCCACTATTTTCTCGGATCCCTACACTCCCTCTGTAGAGATGCGAAAATCTCCGCGATTGAATGATTTCTAGTGGGTGGTGCGGTCTCACCAACTGACTCATCACCTCACCTAACAGTTATTGGTGATGGGTTAGCCAATGAGTGAACAACTCTTGTTCAATGATTCTCTAATCATGGTGCACCCAAACTTGGTCTCTAATTCATGAATCTCACCGTATCCGGAAATATTGATCCACTCCTTAGTTAAGTCAGACCCACCATTTGCATAGACTGGGTTCCTAATTGGGTCTCTCACCGTATCCGGAAATATTGAGCCCAACTCATCCTCCAGCCCATAGCATCCAATGCCTAATAGACATGGTTGCGTCTTCCCGGTGCAACTGAGCCACTGTATCCAGCCGAGAACAATCAACCCCGGGAAGGGCCCGCACGTCTACAATGGTGGAAGACCTCAGGACTTAATCTTTTCTTAGGGAGAATTGATTCAGGTCTCATTAAACTAGACTTGGCTTAGTCATAACAATTATGACTAACCTAGTGGCATGGGTTAGCTCGGATTATTGACCACCTCAGATCAGAACTGTGTCAACAGATATGGCCAGGTAAGTGAGACCGGTGGAAGGAATATGCCATTAACTCGCACAAGAACGCATTCAGGTCGAGTAGCTTCCAATTAAAAACCAGTCGGTCGTCTGTGCCAAACTTACCTTAGACACCAAATTGTTGAGTCAGAACCAATTGGGTTAGCCTACAATCCAGACTCTAACCTCTGAGCCTAATTAGGTCTTGCTTGATCGTGACTCGATCTTGACCCAGACTTAATCCTATTAGGCTGGTCAATTTAAGCATTGTTGATCCCATCTAACCAACTCTTGATTCGGTTTGATCAACCGCTTAGACCTAATTGAGCTACCCAAGCCCGAACCCAGTATTATGAATATGTCTTAGATCTGAAATTCTCAATTTTAGACCTAATTAATATTCCATAAACTTAATTCTTAATTAAGTTGGGTTCATAAACAAAATATGCACAATAAATCCTAGGGTTTCAGGATCTAGGGTTTTGCAGAAAGTAAGTTTTGGGTTTCTGATTAAGGACGAACACGCAGCACCCCTACACGTCATAAGAACACCCCATCGAATGGGAAGAGAGAGGGCCTTTAAACCCTTCTTCGTTCTTATGACCGGACGGCCAAGAGGAACGCCTTAATCAGGAACATGTAAATACTACAAAACAGTTATAGATCTATATCATATATCTCATATACAAATTTAGATCTAATCATGGCATATTTTGCATACATCTCATGTATCATAATCATGCATGTTTTCAGATCTAAATTATCTCATAATAATCTAAAAAATTAGATTTAAATTGATCTAATCAAAATAAATTCTAATCTAGACAATTATGTAGAACTATTCTACAACTAGTCTAGTCATGCATCTATCATATCTCATATGATATTTAAAATTAAATAATTTTTATTTGCTGTTTATCAGATGTTATTATAACACTTATAATATCAGAAAAATAGTAAATAAGAAGATCTAAAATATGATTTAATCAGATTTAAATCAAAGACATGCAAAACTATTCTATAGAACTATTCTATTCTAGAACTAGTCATGCATATCTTCATGTTCTTAGATCCAAATCATTTAATTTTAATTTTTCTGATTTCAGATCTGATCACATCTCATGTGACATCTGAAATCACTTTATTTTTAATTAAAATAAAATTAAAATCAGATCTAAACAATTTTAGAACCATGGCTCTGATACCAGTTGAAGGGAAATCCTGATTTCCCGGTCCAGGTTCGTCCAGATCTGATTAGATCAAGAGATATATTTCAAAAATTTTTCTCTTGATCTCAATCAGATCTTGATATATTTTCAGATCTGATTCTTATTATTTTAATAAATAAAATAAAATAAGATAAATTAAATCAAATTTAATTTACCTGATTTGGGTAATCCTATTACCCTGTAGATGAATCCTGATTGCAGCGGAAGGTTCTGGATCTTAGCCACGCAAGCGCCTGGCCTCTACCGGTATCCACTCGGGTTGGATCTGGAGATCCTCTTCTTCTCTATCACACCTCCAAAAATCAGATCTGGATCTGATCTGGAGGATCTTCAAAACTCTTTTGAAGATCTGCAGTCGTCCTTTTGCAGCAGCGCAGCCTTCTTGCTTTTGATCGCCTTTCCTTGATCTGAATCGCACCAAACTAAGTCCAAAACACTTTTGGACGTGGAGAGCAAGGGGAGAAGAGAGTATGGCATGGAGAAGGAGGGGAGAGGCAGCCTTGGGGCGTGGGAAATCTCTTTCAATAAGACTTTTGGAATTAGGGTTGGGCGCAGGGTCTTATTTATAGACCTAAGCTTGTGATCCAACTCCTCTTCCTCTCAACCAATCACAACCCTTTGTGAAATCAGATCTAAATCTGATTGGTTGGAATAGAGACCCCTGGATTCCTCCTTAGAGGGCGCCTAAGACCAGTCAAACTGGATTCTTAGTAGAACTCTGAATTGGAATCCTAAAAGGGAGGTGGAGTCCTTGTCCAACAAGGACTCCTAGGCGCCTCCTACTTGGGCTCACGCCACCCTTGGCGTGCGCCCTTCTCCTTGCCAGGTTCTGGCAGGGGGACAGGCCCCCACCAGCTCTCCAATAGGTGCATGACATGTGGTCAAAAGTCAAAGGGTCAATGGTCAACGTTTGACCAGTCAAAGGTAGACTTTTGACCAAAGTCAAAGAACAAGAAATGGCAGGTGACCAAAAATGGCAGGTAATGTCTTACAAATAAGACAACCTATTCTGACTTGGACAACCTCCAGTCAGACCATATGAAGGCCTCTGATTGAGCACAAACTCCTTTGGCTCAGTCAGGACAACTTATTTATGATAGTAAAAGAAGAACGTTAGGTTCAATCGAGTGCTAGCACGATTTCCTTGAACCTAATTGAATCTCATTCAGATCAATTGAACTAGATCAGTTCAATTGATGATCACCAGATTCAAACCCTTGTTTGTGTGACCCAGTTAGGTTCAGTTCTGTATGGTAATGGGATATGTCATGATCTCTATCATAGACATCATCGAAACTCCTTTCGATGGATCAGAACTCTTCTGATTCGAACAGCTAGAATGATCGATCATCTAAATCATTCTAATTGCTCCCAAAATCCACCAGTGACACCTAGCAGTATATGGTGGCAACCCATCAGAGCTGAATGCGAACCTCTTGGTGCAGCTACCTGTGTGATTCAAGTTCTTCTATCTTGAGCCCCGATCAGATTAGGGTTAAGGTGAACTCGTCAAACCCTAGTCTCTGTCATATGATGTAATCATTCGATTCGAGTCCAATGTGAAAATCTAAATAGAAACTCTTTCTATTATTTCACTCTACCATGGCCATGGGCTTCTGGACTTGATTCTCATGATCATCATAGGGCTGCTCCTCTACCACCGAGGTAGATAGATTCCATCTTGATGCAATCCAGTTCCTACAATGAACATGCTATAGCCAACATACACCTCAGGGTTCCATATGGCTAGGAGACCGAGTAATGGTGTAGTCAAACTATAACACCCTCAAGGTGAACTGCCGATGCATCTCAGGTCAAAGAACCAGACACACTACTGCAGCATCGAGTCAGTCATTGACGAGAAGGTAGACTCCCTAATGACTACTCGAGGTGGTCACGCTCAGTGCCCTCGTTCTCTAACGAGTACCTGTACTCTCGCTCCGGTGTCTCCACACCGTAGACTCAAGACTCATCTACTAAAGAGAAGCGATCGTACACCAACCTTCCGGATCAATCACCATCCTCATGATGATCCTATGGTCGGGAGCTGTTTATGAGTTAATAATGATTATTCATGTCTTAAATTTTTAACTCTTGAAAATATGAATTATCATTACCATTAACTCAAAAGATGTATCACAGACACTAAATACACATGTGTGATAGAAAATAACCCATTTCATTAATTATAGTCAAAATTACAATTTTGCCCCTAGAAGTGTATTACAAGTGTCAGCCAATTCTGGCTTCTAGGGCACATATATCTAACACATAGGCCCTTTTATGAGCTTCAAATAGAGTTCAATCCATCTCCAGGATGAACTTCGATCCCGAGTACAACTCGAATAACTTCTAGCCCGTTTGATCTTTACCACAAGCTCCCTCAGCCAGATGATACCTATAAACCGCATATAGCCTGGGTACACCATGAACCCAAGCTAATCCCCACTCACCATGCATGCTCGTGCCTCTCTCTCTCTCTCTCTCTCTCTCTCTCTCTCTCTCTCTCTCTCCTTGCATAAGCTACATAAAACTACCAAAAACCACTAAGGGTCCATGGTGGACCGCATGTGATGCTGGTCCATCGTGGACCATGTCAACCAGCACATGTCGCATGCACGATCTACCCGCGAGCGACCACTAGGCCGCACTTGCAGCCTGCCCATGCATGTTGGGCTGCGTTCATGGCCAACCTGTGCCATGCGCTAGGCCCTAGCAGTCCACTGGCTTGTGCCGACTCGTGGTTCCCCTCCGACGGCCTCACGTGCTCTCTCATGCATATCTCCTCCAGCTAAACTCTGATTGGGATGTTCTTGGACTTGTTGGACTTCGTTCATCATCCTGGACCTCGCTATAGACTTATTGTGAGAAAATTCGAAGCATTTTTCTCAACAATTTCATCCATAATATGTTTGCCCTAGTGGGTCTCTCTCTTATTTAATAAATGTCTAGAATCTTGGGTTACTCATTGGTGCAATATCAAAAAATCCAAAACTTTTTTGAATGACATTAGAGAGAAAAACATTCTACAAAGATTCATAGAATTAGGAAGAACTATTCCTCTTGGATGAAATGATAAAGGCAGTACCCGGAGACGCATATACAAAAACTTCGTATAGGAATACATGAAGAAAACGATACAATTGGTCAAAACACACCAATGAATATCATTTTCCATATCATTTTGGATTTCTCGACCAATATAATTTGTTTCGCTATTCTAAGTGGTTATTTTATTCTAGGGTAATGAAGAACTTGTCATTCTTAACTTCTTGGATTCAAGGAATTCCTCTATAACTTAAGTGACACAATAAAAGCTTTTTTGATTCTTTTAGTTACTGATTTATGGATCGGAATTTCATTCGAACCCATGGTTGGGAACTAATGATTGGTTCGGTCTACAACGATTTTGGATTGGTTCATAACGATCAAATTATATCTAGTCTTGTTTCCACTTTTTTCCAGTTATTCTAGATACAATTGTGAAATATTTGGATCTTCTTATTATTTAAATCGTGTATCTTCCTTCACTTGTAGTTATTTATCATTCAATGAATGAATGAAGAACTCATTTGATCTCCTGATATCAATCAAATCAGAATCTTTCTTCGTATATATGAAGAAAGCATTTTTCAATCTTACTTAATTCTTTATACTTCTAGCTCTTCAAGGTATTCGTCCTATATTCCAGTACAATTATCCCAGTACAATGACAGACTCGTGTATAGAGGAACTATACTAGCTACCTATCTAATTTATTGTAGAAATTTCCAGGGATCAATGATTGGACATGCAAAATAAAAATACTTTTTCTTGGGTAAAGGAACAGATGACTCAATCGATTTCTGTATCGATCATGATATATATAATAACTCGGGTATCTATTTCAAATGCATATCCCATTTTTGCGCATAGCAGGGTTATGAAAATCCCACGAGAAGCAACTGGACGAATTGTATGTGCCAATTGCCATTTAGCTAATAAGCCCGTGGATATTGAAGTTCCGCAAGCCGTGCTTCCTGATACTGTATTTGAAGCAGTTGTTCGAATCCCTTATGATATGCAACTGAAACAAGTTCTTGCTAATGGTAAAAAATGGGGGCTTTGAATGTAGGGGCTGTTCTTATTTTACCCGAGGGATTCGAGTTAGCCCCCCCTCCAGCCTCAATCGTATTTCTCCCGAGGTGAAAGAAAAGATGGGAAAAATCTATCTTTTTAGATTTATTCCCGGTCAGAAATATAGTGAAATCGCCTTTCCCATTCTTTCCCCCGACCCTGCTACGAGGAAAGACGTTCACTTCTTAAAATATCCCATATATGTAGGTGGGAACAGAGGAAGGGGTCAGATTTATCCTGATGGGAGCAAGAGTAACAATACAGTCTATAATGCTACATCAGCAGGTATAGTAGGTAAAACAGTATATATATATATAAAAAAAAAAGGAGGATATGAAATAATCATAGTTGTTGCATCGGATAGACATCAAGTGGTTGATATTGTATCTCCAAGATCAGAACTTCTAATTTCAGAGGTTGAAATCCATCAAGCTTGATCAACCATTAACAAGTAATCCTAATGTAGGTAGGTTTGGCCGGGGAGATGCAAAAATAGTGCTTCTAGATGCATTATGTGTCCAAGGCCTTTTTATCGATCGATATTTATGTCTGATCAAAAAATTTTATAAATCTTTTTGCTTATATTTCTTTTGTATTGTTTATGGGATGTTCGGAATTCATTGGGCAAAAAAATATAAAGGAAGAGAATACAAGGAAAGGATGAAAAAAATAAAAAAAACAAAATTATTTTAGGATGGATTACCGGTCTTCCCAATTTTCTATCCGATATAAGAAAAGGATGCATGTATCTCTTTCTCTCTCTATATATATATATATAATATACAATTAAGAGGAAATATTTTGTACACCGTATATGGTGATTGGCACATGTACCACGCTAGAAGAAAAAAAAATTTTCAAGCACATGCTCTAACCTCATGCGCGTGGCGTAGAACAAGTTGTGCACGGAAATTTCCCTACATTCAAGTTATTGGAGTGGGCTAACTTTTATTTAGCCCAGGCTGAGAAAGTTGGTAAAAGATTTGGTACATTGGTATTGTTGGGGATAAATCCCGCTCCTGCCGAAGTCCGGCCCAACGCTCAGCCCAATGTAACCGGTAGCTGCTGAAGAGCTTCAGCGCCAGGCGCCAGGCCGAGCCCCTAAGACGGCCGAACTGCTTAGAGGCCGAACTCCCCTGCACCAAGGTCTCGGCCGAACTGCTTAGAGGCCGAACCCCCTTGTACCGAGGTCCGGGCCGAACTGCCTAGAGGGCGAACTCCCACCGCCAGCCAAACTTCCCCACGGCCGAACTCCTTCGGACTGACCCCAGGCGAGTCCATGCAGCCGAACTCCTTCGGACCCCACGGCCGAACTCCTTCGGACCGACCCCAGGCGAGCCCATGCAGCCGAACTCCTTCGGACCGACCCCAGGCGAGCCATGCAGCCGAACTCCTTCGGACCCCACGGCCGAACTCCTTCGGACCCCACGGCCGAACTCCTTCGGACTTCCCACGGCCGAACTCCTTCGGACCCCACGGCCGAACTCCTTCGGACCGACTCCTCAGCGAGCCCTGGCCGAACCAACTAGCAACCGAAGTCCTTCAACTGGCCAGCCGAGCTTCTTCGGGCCTCTCAGCGGCCGAACTCTACAGATGGCCGACCCTTCAGCCAGACGAACTCCCCCAGCTTCCCCTTCGGCCGAACTCTGTTACAAGTCCGAACTCCGTTGGACGAACCGTCGCCTGCAGCAAGACCGGACGGCGCCTTCCTCTCCGTACCGGACTCCATGCGGCCGACTACTCGCCGGTATGGCTCCCACGACCTACCGGACGACGCCTTCCTCTCCGTACCGGACTCCATGCGGCCCACGGCTCGCCGGTATGGCTCCCACGATCTACCGGACGACGCCTTCCTCTCCGTACCAAACTCCATGCTGCCCGACGACTCTCTGCCAGACGGCACAGCCGTCACCATCAACTAAGCTCCGCTATAAAAGGACCCCTCCCGACATACTAAGGCTAAGCTCTCTGAACTCTCGACTCTCTAAGCTCTCCTCCACATCTCTAAGCTCCGGAACTCATTCCGAGCACTCCATTACTGTTGGTCCGGAAACTAACTTGACCGTCGGAGGGTCCTGCCGGAGCCACCACCCCACCGGTTCCGGACGGGACTTCGTTTTGCAGGTCCCCGGCGGCGCCCAGCGGCCTCGATTGCGGCGACCTCCGGCGGCGACGGATTTCTGCACCAACAGATTGGCGCTAGTGGGAAGAAGGGCCTGAACCTTCGAGGTTCCCTTGTTCTTAAAGGAGTGCTCGGCGACCCTTCTCTTCCCTCTCCAGAGATCTTCCTTTTCTCTTTCGAAGAGAAAACGCCACCCAGGAGAGCTTCCGCACGGCGTTCGGTGGCCTCTGCGACCCGATCCCGTCCAGGCCCGTCTGTTCCTGCTTCAGCCCCGGCGGCCTAGGTTCCACCTGCACCCGCGGTGGATGTGAAGCAGTTCGGCCTGCTTGACCGACAGATCCGTGGCCGTGGCCTCACGGAGGCGTTGCACGCTATACAGCAGCCTCCGGTAGCGACTCCACCAGCAGGCCCGCCATGAGGGCGCGAGGAATCAGCCTTAGGGAGGAGCCCAATCGCCCCTAAGAGAGAAACGGAGAGCAGAAGTTCCCCCGCTGAAGCGGAATGAAGTTCGGCGCGAGGAAGGCCGAACCCACCTATGAGCCCGTCAGCGAGGAAGCTCCGACAAAGAAGTATGAAGTCCTCCCGCGGAAGCTTCCGCGGGAAAGTGGAACGAAGTTCGGCGCAAGTAAGGCCGAACTCACGCTCCAGTAATGTCCCCCAAAGGAACCGCCTACAAAGTGTTCACTGGAGGCGGAACGAAGTTCGGGCGAGAAAAGCCGAGCTCCCCTCGAGCTCGTCCGAACAAGAGCAGCAGAAAGTTCTCCCACGGCGGGTCTCGTGGGAAAGAGGAATGAAGTTCGGCTCGAAGAAAAGCCGAGCTCACCCCAAGGCTCGGCATCAAGGCGAAAATGAAGCTCGGTGGAAAGCCGAACTCCTCAACTCAACCTCCAAAATAAAGTTCGGCGCCGGCAAGGACGGAACGAAGCCCCCCTCCCGGAAGGTTCCGCAACTACGACCCGCTCCTCTAACTCGAATTCTCGGCAAAGTTAAGAGCCAACCGCCAAGACCTGAAGGACTACGGCCTCTCCAAACATGCGCGATCAAGGAGAAGATCGGCTATAGGCACTGCCGTAACCGGAAAAGACAAGAAGGTTGGCCGTCCCGCGGCGTCATCAACGCCACCCCGGGGAGGAGCTAGGAGCTAGCTACATCGGTGATTGTCATCCCCAGCGACAAAGTCAAGAGAAGCATGGTCCAAATTATGAAGGCCGGCAGGAGATAGAGGAGGTCGTCTGGACGGGACTTGCTGCTCGAGGGAGCTCCGAGGAACAACACCCCGTCGACCCCTCAAACGAGAGCGCGCTGTCCACGACTTCCCTTCGGTAAAATCCTCCCCTCTGCAAATATTATTTCTGGATGCGAAATCTATGCGATGACAGGAAAGAAGCAGTCAGCCGCGTTAGGAACAGGAGGAGAACCTCGTCCTAGCGTGAGCAAAGTCGAAGGCCCCGTCCACAAAGGACGGGATGGGGGGAGAAGCGAGGACGACGGTCCTCATGTGCCCCCACAGCCGGCTAGGAACAGGAGGAGAACCTCGTCCTAGCGTGAGCAAAGTCGAAGGCCCCGTCCACAAAGGACGGGATGGGGGGAGAAGCGAGGACGACGGTCCTCATGTGCCCCCACAGCCGGCTAGGAACAGGAGGAGAACCTCGTCCTAGCGTGAGCAAAGTCGAAGGCCCCGTCCACAAAGGACGGGATGGGGGGAGAAGCGAGGACGACGGTCCTCATGTGCCCCCACAGCCGGCTAGGAACAGGAGGAGAACCTCGTCCTAGCGTGAGCAAAGTCGAAGGCCCCGTCCACAAAGGACGGGATGGGGGGAGAAGCGAGGACGACGGTCCTCATGTGCCCCCACAGCCGGCTAGGAACAGGAGGAGAACCTCGTCCTAGCGTGAGCAAAGTCGAAGGCCCCGTCCACAAAGGACGGGATGGGGGGAGAAGCGAGGACGACGGTCCTCATGTGCCCCCACAGCCGGCTAGGAACAGGAGGAGAACCTCGTCCTAGCGTGAGCAAAGTCGAAGGCCCCGTCCACAAAGGACGGGATGGGGGGAGAAGCGAGGACGACGGTCCTCATGTGCCCCCACAGCCGGCTAGGAACAGGAGGAGAACCTCGTCCTAGCGTGAGCAAAGTCGAAGACCCCGTTCCACGAAGGACGGGATGGGGGGAGAAGCTCGGACGACGGTCCCCGGATGTGCCCCCACAGCCCGTTAGGAACAAGAGGAGAACCTCGTCCTAACGTGAGCAAGGTCCAAGGCCGAGCCCCAGAGTCTACGGCAAGCTTCACTGCAGAAGACGAGGTCTCCTTCGGACCTCAGCTTCAACTTCGGTGTCAGCATCAGCGGGAGACGGGATCTCCCCCAAGCGATCATAACCTTGACTGCAAAAGAGGAGGTCTCCCCCGAATCGACTTCGGTTGATGAAGGCAATGTCAACTCCGACCCTGACCACGGGGGGCGACATTGACTCCGGCCTCAACGTCGGCTTCACCAATTTTGGCTGGAAACGAGTCCCACTTCAACTCCAAACATCGACTGGGGATGAGACCTCCCCCAAGCCTCAGCTTCAACTTCAGCGTCAATATTGGCTGGAGATGAGACCTCCCCCGAGCTTCAGCTGCAACAAATGCGGAGCCTGGAAGAAGACTTCGGCAGTCGCCTGTTTTGGTACTCCCTTCCTTCAATTTTTGAACTCGGGAGTGGGGGGGCTACTGTTGGGGATAAATCCCGCTCCTGCCGAAGCCCGGCCCAACGCTCAGCCCAATGTAACCAGTAGCCGCTGAAGAGCTTCAGCGCCAGGCGCCAGGCCGAGCCCCTAAGACGGCCGAACTGCTTAGAGGCCGAACTCCCCTGCACCAAGGTCTCGGCCGAACTGCTTAGAGGCCGAACTCCCCTGCACCAAGGTCCGGGCCGAACTGCCTAGAGGGCGAACTCCCACCGCCAGCCGAAACTTCCCCACGGCCGAACTCCTTCGGACCGACCCCAGGCGAGCCCATGCAGCCGAACTCCTTCGGACCCCACGGCCGACTCCTTCGGACCGACCCAGGCGAGTCCATGCAGCGAACTCCTTCGGACCGGACCCCGGGCGAGTCCATGCAGCCGAACTCCTTCGGACCCCCGACCGGCCGAACTCCTTCGGACTTCCCACGGCCGAACTCCTTCGGACTTCCCACGGCCGAGCTCCTTCGGACTTCCCACGGCCGAACTCCTTCGGACCCCACGGCCGAAACTCCTTCGGACCGACTCCTCAGCGAGCCTGGCCGAACCAACTAGCAACGAAGTCCTTCAATTGGCCAGCCGAGCTTCTTCGGCCTCTCAGCGGCCGAACTCTACGGATGGCCGACCCTTCACCAGACGGACTCCCCCAGCTTACTTCCCTTCGGCCGAACTCTGTTACAAGTCCGAACTCGTTGGATGAACCGTCGCCTGCAGCAAGACCGGACGGCGCCTTCCTTTCCGTACCGGACTCCATGCGGCCGACTACTCGCCGGTATGGCTCCACGACTACCGGACGACGCCTTCCTCTCCGTACCGGACTCCATGCGGCCCACGGTTCGCCGGTATGGCTCCCACGATCTAACCGGACGACGCCTTCTCTCCGTACCAAGCTCCATGCTGCCCGACGACTCTCTGCCAGACGGCACAGCCGTCACAATCAACTAAGCTCCGCTATAAAAGACCCTCCCGACATACTAAGGCTAAGCTCTCTGAACTCTCGACTCTCTAAAGCTCTCCTCCACATCTTTAAGCTCCGGAACTCATTCCGAGCACTCCATTACTGTTGGTCGGAAACTAACTTGACGTCGAGAGTCCTGTCGGAGCCACCACCCCATCGGTTCCGGATGGGACTTCGTTTTGCAGGTCCCAGGGGCGCCAGCGGCCTCGATTGGCGACTCCGGCGGCGATGGATTTCTGCACCAACAGGTATCATTAAATTTTTAAAAAAATGATAAAAGATTTGTGGGCATATATTGAAAAAGGCTTAAAAAATACTTGTTCGGTTGGCTCTAAACGGCATTTTGACTTGGTTGGAAGGTGACAGGCCACTTGGGTGTTCATTCGCCCAAGTGGAGTCAAAGTGGGTTGCTGAGATATCAATCAGAGAATTTATTCGAAGCGACTTTGGTCCAAAAAGTTGAAGTCACCTCGAACCATGCAGCCCATGCCACTTACACCAGCAAAGAAAGAGCCCTAATATTATATAGATAAACAAGCACATTTAATTCAAATTTTTATTTTAAATTATAATATTTATTGCAACTAAATTATGAGCATCACACTTCACCCAACAAAGATTACTTCACGATGCTTGAGACATTAGTGGAGGCTGATATGGCCTGAAAGCAATATGCCCTAGTGCACAGGTGACAAGTGATTTAAAATTGATTTAAAATTTTTTCGATGGTTACAACTCTACTATTAAAGCAAATAGAACAATGAAGGATGATTATGATATTTTAAATTTTAGCTAGATTAAAATAAAAAAGAGATTATAATAAATGTCTTTATTTTGGCCTCTAAATCATAATGGATCTCTTCATCCACATTCTGAATGATGATTATGAATATTATTTAAATTTTTAGCTAGATTCAAAATAAAAAAGGAGATTATAATAATGTCTTTATTTTGGCCTCTAAATCATAATGATCTCTTATTCCACATCTGTATAAATAGACTCAAGAGACTTCAAAAAATAAGCTCTAAAAAGAAAAAACTCCCATAGCTTTAAGTTCTCACGGTGAAAGGCTCTTTTAGCCCTCATCCATATATTCTATTCTTCTTTTTTATAGGTTAGCAAGTCTATGAACTATTGAGATTCAGGTGGAGGTCAAGATCAAGATTGAGACCGAAGCCAAAGTGAAGGCTAGATCAAGATTGAAAGCCAAGACCAAAGTTAAAGCTGAAGAAGAGATGTGACCAAGCCTTGAAGTGAAAGCCAAAATCAAAAGTGAAGGTCAAGACCAAGATGAAAATCAAGACTATGTTGAGTGAGGAACCCAAAAGCCAGTCTCCCAAGACCATGTTTGCAAAGACTGAACTCCCAAAAGCCAAAACTTCAAAAGGCCAATTTTTAAATGTCAAACTTCTAGAGGCCGAACTTTCAAAGGCCAAACTTCTAAGACCAACTCCTAAAGGCTAATCAAGAAGGTAAGGTAAAAAGACCGATTAGACAAGATCAAAATAAAATGACTAACCTGAAAAGGCCAAGATAAAGCAAAATCAAGCCAATAAGAATAAGTAAAATATTATTTTAATCTTTTTTTATATATTTTCTTACTACTATTATATTTTAAAAATTTTTTTTGACTTAAGTATTAGAGGACTCCACTTAGAGTCATTGATAAGCTCTTTTTTTTCTTTTTTTTTTTTTTGGTATAGATCTGTGTCTCTCCTTGGGCTAACCAGCACCCTCCAAGCCACCATGTTGGGGCAGGTTGGCATCCATAGAAGTCATTTTGAAAAAATCATATATTATTTGTGTCCAAGTAAAAATTTATGGTCTACCACAAGGCCTACGCTAAAATGAAAGGAATTGAAAGGTTGCCAATGCCGAATATGGTTGCTAGCACAAAATATGGTTGCTAGCAGTCACTTTCACCTTGTATGGTTCCCTAACAATTGGACAAAATAGTTGGAAGGAGCCTGGTTGTATCTTTTGTGCGAAAAATGATTCACCATTTTTTCTATAGCCGCTATAAGATCTATAAGATCTATCTAGATAGATTAAAAGGGGAGAGTTTAAAGTGCTTTTAAAAATTTGCATAAGGAAATAATCCAATGATTAATGTTATAAAAAAAAGATGAATCATTCTTTCGCATGAAGGATACAACCCAAGCCCTTTGGAAGGTGTTATATTTGAGTTTCACCATGTAGTATATATGGTTTGAGGTGAACTAAATTGCCTAGAAAATTTGCTGAGACTCAATTCCATGGCTATAATTTAGAGAAGATAGCCATCCATAATAGAGATCGAGATCAATAAGAAAACTAGCCTAGGTCTCGTTCTGCCTGGTCTTCAAAATAGGATGTGGATAACCGACACCAGCACTGCTACCTTCTTCAGCCTCATTGCAATTACATCATTTTATATAAATTCAAAAATCAGGTAGGCCCAAATGCAAAATCTAGAAAAGAAATAAAGTATTCAGTTTCTCTTGGAGTCCAAAGTTAGGGATCAATTCATGCAAGCCAAAAACTTTTATCACCACAACTAGTGGCCATATATGAACGATCAAACATGAGGAAGTTACACGACTTTGTCCTCTGGTCTCGGTTTTAGGAAATAAGTGAATAATTAAAGCTGCAAAAGATAAAGTAGACCACCAGTGATCACTACTAGATTCTTGTTTACCATAGTAAATAGTGATGGATAGAGGTGGGCAAGAAGCAAAGGAGCTAGAGCCAATGGACGTGGATGCTAAAGTGATATGATTTGACATAAGTAACTGTTGGGGATAAATCCCGCTCCTGCCGAAGCCCGGCCCAACGCTCAGCCCAATGTAACCAGTAGCTGCTGAAGAGCTTCAGCGCCAGGCGCCAGGCCGAGCCCCTAAGACGGCCAAACTGCTTAAGAGGCCGAACTCCCCTGCACCAAAGGTCCCGGCCGAACCGCTTAGAGCCGAACTCCCTGCACCAAGGCCCGCGGCCGAACTGCTTAGAGCCGAACTCCCCTGCACCAAGGTCCGGGCCGAAACTGCCTAGAGGACGAACTCCACCGCCAGCCGAACTTCCCCACGGCGAACTCCTTCGGACCGACCCCAGGCAGTCCAATGCAGCCGAACTCCTTCGGACCGACCCCAGGCGAGTCCATGCAAGCCGAACTCCTTCGGACCGACCCCAGGCGAGTCCATGCAGCCGAACTCCTTCGGACCGACCCCAGGCAAGCCCATGCAGCCGAACTCCTTCGGACTTCCCACGCCGAACTCCTTCGACCGACTCCAGGCGAGCCCAGCAGCCGAACTCCTTCGGACCGACCCTAGGCGACCGAACTCCTCAGCGAAGCCTGGCCGAACCAACTAGCAACCGAAGTCCTTCAATTGGCCAGCCGAGCTTCTTCGGGCCTCTCACGGCCGAACTCTACAGATGGCCGCCTTCAGCCAGACGACTCCCCCAGCTTCCCCTTCGGCCGAACTCTGTTACAAGTCCGACTCCGTTGGATGAACCGTCGCCTGCAGCAAGACCGGACCGGCGCCTTCCTTTCCGTACCGGACTTCATGCGGCCCACGACCTCGTCGGTATGGCTCCCACGACCTATCGGACGACGCCTTCCTCTCCGTACCGGACTCCATAGCGGCCCACGGCTCGCCGGTATGGTCCCACGATCTACCGACGATGCTTCCTTCCCGTACGGACTCCATGCGGCCCACGGCTCGCCAGTACGGCTTCCCAACGATCTACCGGACGAACGCCTTCCTCTCCGTACCAAGCTCCATGCTGCCCGACGACTCTTTGCCAGACGGCACAAGCCGTCACCATCAACTAAGCTCCGCTATAAAAGACCCCTCCGACATATTAAGGCTAGGCTCTCTGAACTCTCGGCTCTCTAAAGCTCTCTAAAGCTCTCTTCCACATCTCTAAGCTCCGGAACTCATTCCGAGCACTCCATTACTGTTGTTCGGAAACTAATTGACCATCGGAGGGTCCTGCCGGAGCCACCACCCCACCGGTTCCGGACGGGACTTCGTTTTGCAGGTCCCCGGCGGCTTCAGCGGCCTCGATTGCGGCGACCTCCGGCGGCGACGGATTTCTGCACCAACAGATTGGCGCCGTCTGTGGGATCAAGGCCTGAACCTTCGAGGTTCCCTTGTTCTTAAAGGAGTGCTCGGCGACAATTCTCCGCCCCTGCTCGGATCTCTCTTCTCCCTCTCCAGAATTCCTTCTCTGGAAAGAGGAAATGCCCCCAGAAGGGCTTCTGACGCGGCGCTCCACGGCTTCCGCGGCTCGATCCTTCCGATCCCGTCGGTCCCTGCTCCGGCCCGGTGACTCAGCCCCCCGTCTATAGCCGCAGTGGATACGGAGCAGTTCAACCAGCTCATCCAGCACGTTCGTGGTCTCACGGAGGCGGTGCAAGGCGGTCTGCACCAACAAGTCCCAGTGCCAGCACCGATGGCACGGGCTCTCCGAAGTCGGATGATCCAGTCCAAGCGTCGGGCTGGCAGACCGACCTCCGATACCCCGGATTGGAGAGGCGGAGGAGGGAGAACCTTGTTCGGATCATGGATCGACCAAGGGTGAAGCCTCGCGCCCATCTCACCAGAAAGCCTGGGAGATCAGAACCGTGAGGACTGCTGGACCAAAGGCTCTTGGAGATGAACCAGCGAATTGAGAACTTCATCCCCCTCTCGCGTGATGATGACGTTTGTGCAGACCCTCCTTTCTCGCAGAAAATCATGCAGGAACCGTCCCGCCCGAACTTTAAACTCCGCGGTTCGAAAGCTAACGACGGGACCCGACCCGGTCGACCACTTGGAAGCCTTCCGGACGACGATGCTGCTTCCCGGCGCGTCGGACGCCATATTTTGCCGGGCTTTCCCTTCTAGCCTCAAAGGAGCTGCCAAAATTGGTACTCGACGCTCAAGCGAGAATCATCTTATCGTTGACCAGATGAGTCAACAGTTCGCAGCCCACTTCATCAGTAGTAGGCGACCACGCCGAGGTTCGGTATCCTTTGATGGCCATCAGGCAGAAGGAGGGGGAACCCATCCGGGCCTACGTGACCCGGTTTAACGCTGCCGCGTTGGAGTGCCGAAACCTAGACCAATCAGTCGCCATGGCCGCCCTCAAGGGCGGCCTTCAGAAGAATGACTTGTTGTTCTCCCTGGAAAAAAGGTATCCCAGGGACTTCGCCGACCTGCTAGCTCGGGCCGAGAGATAACGCCCGTGTGGAAGAAGCCTTCAAGCTGAGGGACGAAAGAACCTTAAGGGAGCGGCTGACAGGCGACAGGGAGCCGAATGAGTTCGGCTCGCGTCACGGACTCCCTCCGATAGCAGGCGGCCCGAACCCCTCGAGCTTGCAGAGAAGCGCGAAGAAGCCCACCTCCAAAGGATTTCGCGACTAGTCCTACCCTCAACGCTCCCCGACACAGATCCTCACCGAAGTTAAGACCAACTCCCCAGACCAGAAAGTTACGGTCTCCCCCAAACAAACGTGACCGAAGCAAGTACTGTCTCTACCATCGCGACCACGGCCATGACACTGAGGAATGCATACAGCTCCAAGAGATGAAATCGAGGAACTCATCAGAAAGGGGCGGCTGGTAGATTCATTCGACCCAGTCTAAAGATGGTGCAGGATGCGGCGTAACGAGAAACACAAAGTCGGCGCCTCACAACGTCGTCAACATCACTCCAGGATCCAGCGTAGAAGCCAACAGAAGCACGCTTCAACGCAAGGAAGCTCAATGAAAGGGAAAGGTCGTCCGCATGGGAAGCCGGAGGAAGTATCTACTCCAGCCACAACTGTCACAGAAAATTCAGAAAAAAAATTGCAGAACCTTTCAATAAGTCCTTCCCTTCCAAACAGTTGTATTAATTTTTTGGGCGCCAAAAACTATGTAATGGCTGGAAAAGAAGCAATCAATAGTCGCCGTGTAGAACAGAAGAAACCTCTCCTAATTCGAGCGGCAACTTCTGCCAAAAGATAAGACTCTTCGAAGGCAAAGTTCGGCCAGAGATAAGTCTCTCCCGACACAAAGTCGGCCAGAGATAAGATCTCTCCCGAACCGCAACTTCTGGCCCAGAGATAAGATCTCTCCGAAGGCAAAGTTCGCAGGAAGTCCCCAAAGGTGCAAGAATAAATCTCTCTCCGAACATCCAAAGCCTCGGCCAGAGATGATCTCCCCGAACGATCCGAAGATCTCCTCGAAGAAAAAAGTTCGGCCAGAGATAAGATCGTCTCTTGGCCGAACAAACAAGGTCGGCCAGAATAATCCTCTCCCGAAACCGCAACTCGGCCAAGAGATAAATCTCCCCCGAAGGCAAAAGTCTTGGCCCAGAATTAAATCTCCCCGAACAACAAGGTCGGCCAGAGATAAATCTCTCCGAACCGCAACCTCGGCCAGATGATAAAATCTCTCCAACGAGAAGTTCGGTCAGAATAAGATCTCTCCCGAACAACAAGTCCGGCAGAGATAAGATCTCTCCCGAACCGCACCTTCCCAGAGATAAGATCTCCCCGAAGGCAAAGTTCGCCAGAGAAAAATGCTCTCCGCGAACAACAAGCCTCGGCTGCAGAGATAAGATCTCCCCCGAGCGCGCACTTTCACTTCGCTGCAGGAATAAGATCTCCGAGCGTGCACTTCACTTCGGTGGCAGGAGTAAGATCT